>VWYK01124093.1:0-85475 GCA_013399775.1 Semnornis frantzii
CTTTGAGGGTCTCTCCCAGCCCAACGCAATCTGCAAACCTGTGGAAGCTCCGCGTCATGCAAACATAGAAGCATCCAGGTCCCCAGCTGTGCCTCCAGAAAAGATGCAGCATAACACAGACCTCTCCCTCACCAGATAAAGGAGAACCTCTGCCGACTCTCCATGGGAACACAGCTCTCATCTAAGACTTTTCCAGAAAACTCTGGGACTTGGGACTTTTTTTTCCATGCAGATAGATTTCAACAGGAAAATGACAAACGACTTGGGGAGATCCAAGTTCCCTGATGCATTCCAGCTTTTGCTCTCTAAGTTCCTGGGGGGCTTCACAGGATACAGTCCCCATGGGGAGGAGGCTTCAAGGAAAGAGTGGGGCAGCAAGCAGGGAAGGTTCCAGCTCACAAGAAGCACGACATCAAACATTTCCAAGCCAAGACACTTGGGTTTGGCTTCATTCAATGAAAAGATGAAGCCTTCAATGGAAAGCAGATGCTTTTTAACATTCTCCCCCACCCCCTACATTGCTTGGCCCAAAAGCAGCAGTGACAGAGATGTCTGAAGCAGAGCCATTTCATCATCCTCAGTCCATCTGTCAGGCGAGGCAGAACTGCATCACCACGGCCTGTGCATTACGGTGTCATCTATAACACAGGCTACTGAGGGCATCAGCCTGGAGGTCACTTGAAAGGGGAAGAGAGTAAGAGGAAAATCACTTGTCAGTGTATTTACAAATCCTCCAGTGTGACCACTGGGAAACACACAGCAAGGAAGGAAAAGGGGCTGCTAAATGGGAAGTGTGCTCCTGCCTAATGGAGCTGTCAGCCGTCCAGAGCAGCCCTGAGCTGACAGCTTGGCTGCAGTGGCACCTTTCTGCCCTGTAAGCAGGGGCAGAGTGGCCAGGTGGCTCCAGAGGGATGGCCAGAAGCACAGATGGTGCCACCTTCCACAAGTCCACATTCTGCACCGGCATTCTTTGTAACAATTCAAGAAGAAACACAGCCCTATGCTCAAAGGAACTGCTGGCCCTCACTTGACAATGACCAAGGGGACTTCTCAAAACCCTTGCCTGCCATTATTTGCAGGAGTCAGCTCAAACCTCAGCTGTACTAAAGTCTTCCTGCCCTTGGGCTCCAGTCCTCACTCCAGCAAAGTGACATTATGGCATGAGGACTTCTTTGTGTCTGTGCATCTCCTAACAATGCAGAGCCTCCCTTCAATCTCCACTGGAACCTTGGGTTGCCACAAGAATAAAACCGGTGAAAAAAATCTGAGATTGGTAATGAGCCTGTGTGTGGAAAGCCTGCAAGCAGGGGGCAGCTAGCACTGCCACTGCTAAGAGCAAAGGCCAACATAAAACAGGTTTCAGAAGTGTAACTTAAGGATGGAGAGGCAGGCAGGCAACTGGAGGTGGTCACACAGGCCTGGAGCTGCCAATTCCTTGTCATAACAGCCACACAAAGCTGCCCAACAGCAGCAGCAGTGGTGAGTCTGTCCCAAGCATCACCCTGAGTCCTGTGGTGACTTGGCATGCTGTTAAATAAAAAGGATTCTTGGGACATTTCTCACTCCCTTTTCTGTACAGACTAGGATTTCAAGTGATAGCATCTGACCTAAAGCACCCCAAAGCTTCCCCTTACCAGGCTGGAACAAGAATCCACAAGGATTTTTTCCACCCTGTGGCTCTATCACATTCCTTGCCACGGGTTTTCAAAGTCCCAACCACTCACAGTGTGAGAGAAGAAAAGAGAAAGCAAGGAAGCCAGCTGGTCACTGTAGGATATAAAGCTGCAGGCTATGCTCTGTTCTGGGCAGGGTCCCCAGGGTGTTCTGGTAGCTCAGCTTAACTGGCTGCTGGGAGAAGATATTTGCAGCACAGAAGAAGACAACCCAAGGAACCTACAACTCACTGCTGGGCCTTGGCTAGTAGCGTTTTGTCTACACATACAAGGAAATGCAGACACGCTCACAGCAGTACCAGACGTTGATTTGTGTCTGTTATGGGAACCAGGCATGTGTGCAGCTGTCCAGCCATGCTTATGAGACCTGCCCAACTCCTGGACCACTCAGCCAAGTAAAACCACAGCACCATCCAGCCACGTGGCCTCTTGGCACCTGCAGTATAAAGATGGTTTGGGCCTGAGCCTTTTCACTTCAGTGATACACCTCGGAGTACTGAGAGGATGCAGCAGTGCTCAGGGCCGGCTCAGGCGGCACTTGCAGAGGAGCTGGGCAGTGGAGGGCGCAGGCCCTCCTGCGTGGGAGCACATCTCCCTCCAGTGCCCACCACCAGCAACAGCAGCCTGTTGCTCCCGGCCACCAGGCCAGCTCTCCTCTTTCTGCCAGGTCAATCTTGCCGGTCGGCACGGGTGACACCACTGCTCTCCGGGTGGCTGCCCGTGGCCACTCCTCAGTGATGCCTACCCACATCCATCAACAAACTCGAGCTTTTTATTCCGCCGGCAAAAATCCGCAGGGAATTTAACTCTCAGTAGCCTCTTCCCATCCAATTATGGAGGCAGAGACTACAACTGGAATCATCTCTTCCTGAACATCACTCTGCTGCTAGACACTGCCAGCCTCTGTGACAGACTAGGCTCTCAGGCCTTGGCACTGCCCTCTCCAGCCCCTGCTCTGTGCACCTCAACATTTTTGTGTAAACCTCTGCAGACAAGATTGCTGCTTTGGAAGAGAGATATGATCTACACTGAAAGAACAGCGGGGCATTGGAACAGGATTCCCAGGGAGGTGGTGGAGTCACCACCCCTGGAGGTGTTCCAAAAGCATGTAGAAGAAGTGCTTAAGGATGTAGTTTAGTGGTCATAGCAGTTGGGTTATGGTTGGACTCGATCACCTTAATTTTTTCCAGCCTTAATAGTTCTATGATCTGGCTGTACTGCCCCCAAGAAGACCTTCCAAGGGAGGGAACTCACCCTGAGAACAGGTCAGGGTGGGGGAAGTCATCATCACTGAAAACATTTGTTCCTTATTTAACAGACAAGCCATAGGAAATTCCTCACACTCTTCGGCCTGGGTCCAGGCAGGCAGCTACATTCCACCAAAATACATAGATGCATCTTGGCTGCAAACTGCCTCCTTCAGCTGAGCCACAGCACTTGGGGACAGCCAGGAACATGGCTTCAGCTCACAGGACTAGTGAAGCCAGCAGGAGACATCATGTTTCCAAAGACCATGCCTGCCACTCTCGCCATCGCCAGGTAGCCTGCCCGCACCTTCCCACCAGCGGCGCACGGGCGCCTCACCAGTGCCAATGTGCAGTCCCCTGTGCTCACTATGCATTTGTTTTACTGAACCTCCTCATTACTTTACATGCTCTCCCTGGGCTACAAAGAGAGACATAAACAGATTAACTAAATTAGGCCAATTAAAGCTTCCCTAATGGAATGAAATGTTTCAGGCAAGCTTGAGAGAGGAAATGGGCAGAGAGGAATGAAAGACAATGCAATGTCAGGCAGACCAAGCAGGGCAAGGAAAGACTACTTCAGAAAATAAAGGTTCACAAATAAAATATAATTTCATCTTTTGAGGGTGGTCCAGGTTGCCCAGGCAGGTGGTGGATGCTCCATCCCTGAAACCATTCCAGGTCAGGTTGTTTGGGGATGCTCTGCAAATGCTTACAGCAGAGGGGTTGGACTAGATGACCTTCAAAGGTCCCCTCCAACCCAAACCAGTCTATGGTTCTATGATATCTTCAGGGGTATTCCACTGAACATAAGATTTATGGGCAAAGCTCCTAAGCAAAAGAGTATCCTGGAAGGCAGAGTATCTACTTTAGACATCACACTTTCTCACCCATTCTCTACATGCCACAGCAACAGAACAATGAAGCTTCCTGAAGCAGGAAGTTTGGTAGCTCCTTCTCTAGGAATGAGGGCTCACTGTCCCAGAAGATGCAAAGAGGTGGTGGTAGATGGCACAGGGATCCCACGCTTAGATCTGACAGACAAGACCAAGCCAGCCAGTTTTACAGAGAGATAAATGCACCAGTGTCTAGCAGGAGTCACCACATGCATGGATCCTTCCTTACCTTCCTCTTCGCGTGGATGGTGTCCTCAGGGAGGCTTGTATGGATGAGGCTGTGCACTTCTGTCAGTTCTGTGATGTCCCCCAGGGGCATGGGTGCATCCTCTGGGAGTGGGGACATCAGGGACTCTAGCTCATGTGAATCCAAGGTGGCACTGGGAGCTGCCACCCCTTGCCTGCTGCGGTGGTAGTAAGTGTGGTTGCCAGCTGTCTGGGAATCCAGGCCTGGCAGGGCCTCCCTGAAGGAAAACAAACAAGAGTTGACATCACTCCTGAGCATCTTTCCTCCATCCCAAACAGCCACGAACTGCCAAACAAAGTGATCCCCTCCAGGCCACTCAGCCTGTCCTTGTGGAAGTGCTGCCCTGCCACTCCTGAAGAAGGAAATCCTCTATCCATGTCCTACTGCTGCAGTAACTTCTTCCCAGACGCACTTCTTCAGCACCTTTACTGCTTGCCAGTGCATCACAAGGGCAGCAGACCACACAAATCCCAGCACAAGAAAAAGGATTCACTGACCTCTGCCCATGGGAAGCTGTGTCACTCCTATCACCTCTGCTTTACAGATAAGGAATGCAACAGGACAGAAAAGTTTGGTGGCCATATTAGGGTGAGGTTTCAGAAGTTGTTTGTTCCTAGTCCTGAGATCTGCCAGCAACTCACAGCTCTTCTCAACAACAAAGCTCTTTTCTGATCATGGGCTTTCACAGAATCACAGAGTGCCAGGTTGGAAGGGACCCCAAGGTTCCAACCTTTCTAGGTGTAGCTGCAATGAGCTGGGCCAGCACCCTGCCAGGCTGAGTCTTCAAACTGTCCAATGTAGGGGAATTCACCACTTCCTGTGGGAGGTTCTCACAGGGAAACATTTCCTTCTGGAATCCAACGGGAATCTCCTCAGCAGTAACTTGCACCCATTACCCCTTGTCTTTTCCATAGGACTCCTTGTAAAAAGGGAGTCTCCATCCTCCTGGTCGCCACCCTTTCTGTACTGGTACATGGTAATAAAGTCTCTCCTAAGTGTTCTAAAGGCTGAACAAGCTTTCCAAATGCTTGTGGCTGGATTCAGACCCACGGGATGGCAGTGGCCTTTGAGCTAAGGCCAACCCTCCGTAAACCTGTCAATCACTCACTGGGTATTCTTTCATCACTTTCCCAACTGGAAGTTAACAAACCCTTTCCAAACATCTTTAGAGCTGTCCAGCCTCAGAAGGAAAATACTGCTCCCACTGACAGACATAGGTGACAGACTCCCAGCAAATGCTGCTGTTTCCCCTTTCCTGGATTTTTTTCCTTCCTCTAAAAAAACAAACCAAAACTCTCCTATTTGTCTAATAAAACAAAACGCCTGGGAAAGTAAGTCAGTGAGGAGACCATACCCCGTTCCTTAGCCAGCTATCACTGCCAAGACTCAATCCCTGTATTAACTGATGTCATACACTGCATCCCAAACAGCCCTGCTCCAGTTCAGCCTGCAGAAAAGGAGGTTGAGGGGAGACTTTTTCTCTACAGTTCTCTGACAGGAGGTTGTAGCGAGGTTGGGGGTCAGTCTCTTCTCAGTGAGATAGGATGAGAGAAAACAGCCTCAAGTTGTACCAGGGGAGGTTTAGGTTGGATATGAAGAAAAGATTCTTCCCCAAAAGGATTCAAACCCTGGACCAGGCTGCCCACAGTAGTGGCAGAGTCCCCATCCCTGGAGGGCTTCAGATCTGTGTAGGTGTGGTGCTGAGGGATGTGGTTTAGTGGTGACCTGGCAGTGCCGGGTTAACAGCTGAACTCAAGGATCTCCAAAATCTTTTTCAGCCTAAATGATTCTGTGCCCCCCACCATGAGAAGCACTTCACAGTGTACTTCATCTGCTTCCACACCTGCAAAGGCAGGCAACACCAACCTGTGCTTGCTGTTGCGGAAGCTGGCACACATGCAGAAGAGGATGCAGAGCAGCCCCAGGCAGACTCCCACGATGATTCCTGTGACAGAGTGGATATCAAGAACATCTGCAGGGGAAGGACAGAGAAAGCATTTCAGATGCTGGCAGGAAGAAGGTACACGGTGTCTTACACTCAGAACTGCACCGGCTTCACTAAAACCAGTAGGGGATGCCCCCAGACATACCAAGGATAGGGATCACTTGGCAGAGACAACTCAGAGCAGCCCAAAGCAAACTGTCAGCTCTGCACATACAGCAGTTTCACACAGCACAGGCCTAACAGAAAGGCAGCAAGATGCGGGTTGCATGTGCCCTGCATAGGGGTTGGAGGAAGGGAGATGAAGTTCAGTTGTGGGATGGGTTTTGGAGCTGCCTGAGGCCTGTGGAGCTGCATGTTTGAGGACTCTGCTGTCAAACAGAAACATCACTGCTGACAAGTGGTGGTCTTCAGTGACACAACTCACCTCCTGCACCAGGACAAAGGGGAAATTCTTACCAGACAGCTTTTCCCGGAGGGTGTGCACATCCTTAACGTTTGAATAGGGACCAGATCCCACAACTGTCTTTGCTCCCATCTTGAAGAAGTATCTGGTATCACTTTCCAGACCATGTACTTCAGTGCTGAAGATATTTCCTGATCAAAAGAAAGTCAAAAGAGGTTTAAAACGTGAAGTTTCAAGAGCATTCAGAGGTTGCAGCAAAGCAGCAGTGGAATTCTGTTGGACTCTCAGAAGTGAGGGGCTTTGTGCATTATTTCTAAGAGGTAATTCATACACCTCCTGCCTCTCAGTAGTTGTGTCCCTGTGCATGACCAGGAGCAAAGCCCAGCACATGCTCCAAGAATGGAGCATGAGCTTACATTAGCAGGACCTCTTGAATGTTTGTTTGTATGTTCTTGATGTGAGGCTCTGACCAACCAGAGCTCCCTGGAAGGGAAGAAGGCAAGGAAGGGGAAGTGGTGGGAGTATCACAGTACCTCAAGGAGGCTCACCTTCTCGTGTCAGCAAGGTCCACATGTCATCAGGCTGCGTGTTGTTGGCATTGTAGAGGATGAGGTACTCCACAATGATGCCATTTGGCTCGGCAGGAGGGCACCAATGCACCTGCACAGCGTAGGGGTTGAGTGGGTGCAGCCGCAGGTCAGATGGAGGAGTCGAGGGACCTGCCACAGACAAGTACAGAGCCAGCATGAACAGCAGAAAGGAGAAGAACATTCAACCCGCAGGGTATGGCAACTGCTGTGCCTTCTCCAAATCCTTCTCAGTTGTGCTGCAGCCGTGTTTGGAAGCATGAAATGAAGGGCAACCTGGGTGGCTGCACACCTCTCCAAAGAGGCTGTGGAGAGCAGAGAGAGGAGGCTGCTGTGTGACTACAGGGCAGGACTCGTGCACCATGGCCAACCAGTCAGGGGAAATGTAACAGCACTGATGAAGCCACACAGCGCAGTTTGAGGCTGTGTAACATTGCTCATCTTTGAGAGAATATTCCCAGCACACCCTCCCACTTTGTGTGCATCTTCTCCATCTTCCACAGAGATCTCTCAGGAACACATTAGGAGGGATTTGATAGAGATTTGGGAAAGGCAGGAGAAATCAGGATACAATTCCCATCAACACTCACGGTCAGGAAGGGTGAATCGCTCCACCACGCTGCCGAAGGGCCCATCGATGCCAACACCATTGGACTGCACAGCAAACTCATACCTGGTGTAGGGCTTCAACCCACTGATGAGAATATCTTCATCCGAGCTGCCAAGAGAGGACACTTTCACAAGGCCATGAAACTAGATGTTCTCTCACTCACTGCCACCTTGATACCTTCCCAGGAACACTGCAGGAGTTTGTCCTAACTTGTTAAGTATTTGGGTTTTCACCTACCGCTTCATTTCCTGCAACAGCACTCAGCTCCTAGACACAGAGCAAAGCAGGTTTCCAAGCTCCAGAACCATCTCTGACGTAGAGAAAAGCTTGGTAACAGCCTGGATATAGGCTGAAAATCTGCACAGGAATCTAGATACAAAATACATCCCCAAATTATCATAACTGCTTAAACTCCAGTCGTTTTTAAACTAAACTCATGAGGATCATCTCACAAATCATGAATACTGTGGCCCTAACTGTCCCTGGCTGTATCACTAACACAGAAACAAGCACGTAAGATCCTACTAGACCAGAAAAGATGCAGAAATCAGCCAATTCATGACCCCTTGGTATTCAAATCATAGACAATTCCCAGTCCCATGCTTCAGCAGTTCTGAATTTATCTGTGACCATGGCAGATGTTTTCAGCATGTGAAACGTGGAGGATTTTGGTCAGCACTGATATTTCCATGCAGGTTCCTCCTGCCCTGTGCGTTTACTCCTGATAAGAGCAATACATGGCAGATGGATTCCCAGCACCCCCCTTACCTTGTGTAGTATGTAACAAGAGAGGCATTTTTCAGCCCCCAGGGGCTGAAGCGCACAGTGTAGTTGACAATTTTGACTGTGGTGAAGTCAGGTTTTTTCCACCTGAGCCAGATGGAAGTTGAGCTGTTGGACTCTGCATAGACTTGGACTGGAGGCAGTGGAGGACCCTTCTGCACAGGAGGATCTATGGCACAAGACAAAACAAGAAGAGATGTGGAGTTGTACATGACAGTAAGGCAAGAGATAGCATCACAGACAGAAAACTTGGAACATGGCCTTGACTGTGACACCTGCACCAACATGGTGGCCTCCAGCATAAGCCTAGATGCCCATCACAGCCCCTCTGGGCATGCAGCAATTCACACTCATCCTCATGTGTGTGAAAGACCATGACAAAGAAACACACACCAAGGTGGTGGTGGAGTGCAGGAGGTCACCTTCAAAGCTACTCAACTGACAGCCCCACACTAGCGTAAGGGGAAGCCCAAAATCTTCACCATCCCACAACAGAGAGCTGAGAATGGAGCCTAAGCCTTCAGAGCTTTCATGCTTTATTACACTGCAAAAAGCCTGGCATGCTGCTAATTTGTGTTCTTGAATCTGTGTAACACAAGAGATGAACTCCAGGTTACTTGGCATTTCCAACACCATCCCTCAGCCAGTAACAGGGCTGGAGAGGACACAGTGAAGGTCATCCACACCTAGTCAAAAACAACCCTAATGAGAAGGAGGATTTTCCCTCCTTTCTCTCCTTCACAAGACAATTCCTCCAATGCAATTAGCAATGACTGTTGAAGGGAATTTCCTTATATTGGGACCTCCCTCATCTTCTTATTGCCTTTCTCCAAGTTCATCTTCTGCAGCTTTCCCTCCACCCTTCCTCTGAAGCCACGTGCCAAGAAGAGACAAACAACAAATGAAGGTCATTCCTCACCTACTGCTGTTGCAGGTGCCTTTTCTGTTTTGCCCTTCCAAACCGCTGCATAACCATCTTCGTGCTTATTGAATGCCACCAACTTCACCTCGTAGAGCTTCCCAGGAGCTGGAAAAATCAATCAGGATTTTCTGGGGTTATTTTTGTTACCAAACCTTCCCAGCAAGCCACGTTTTCTTTAATCTCATCAGCTTTTCACACCATTCAAGAAAGCAGCTCCAGCAGAGTTGTATTTGCTAAAAATACAGCAGGAAGGAGCCTCCTTTCCATTTCCACATGCAAACACTGTCACAGCTGGTAGACGTCACAGCTTCCCTCTAGTTCTCCCCTCACTTGTTACAGAAATTATCAGCAGCCCCAGCTGCCAAGGGTTAACCAATGTCATGACCTGTGGCACGTCAGCTCACAGTCTCCTGATCCTTCTCCTTTGCAAACCCCTGAAGAAACCCGTGCACAGCAACTCCACTCTCTCCCTTATGGAAGCAGCAGCATTGTGTTGTTTGCTCCTAAGGAGCGAGGACATCCTCTCCTCTCCAAAACACACCTCCCTTTCTGACTTATTCATGAGGATCTTTGCTCCAGCAAGTCCTCACATGCCCTGTGAAGTCACTGGCAGCTTTTGTTGTACAGTGATTATTTTGTCTTCACAGATTTGCAATTAGAAAAGCAACGGCACACAGAAAAGCCACACCAGAACCTGGGGGTCTCCATTACACTTTTCCCATCAGACAGCCATGTACTCTGTGGGGAAGCTCACGCTCAGACCCCAAATGAGCTGCAGGACAGAGTACTCTGTCTCCAAGCAGTGCTACCCTGATCCATAATTCACTTCCCTTTCCTCCAGCCTTTCATCAGTTGAACTACTCCACGGTGTTAACTAACAGCTGAGGGCGTTTCTAATGGAGATGTTTAATCAAGGAAACAATTTGGGAGACACAAAGTTCTCCAGTAAGACACTTGCCAGCTTCTCCCTTCAGCAGGCAAGCCCATTGAGAAGCTCAGTGAGAGCAGCCCAGGCTGCCTTTGGTTGCCTTGGCTGCAGCCAGTTGATGAAGTTCGTTCATTTGGGACGTGCCTGTTCATTCCCTGCCCTGACAGATCACTGCTCTCTTTGCCAGACAACGTAAGCAGAACAAAACCTTTCTTATTGATGCCAATTTTATTATTACTGAGCTGATTACGCTCCCAGAGGCTAATGGTACCAATTACCAAAGGCTTTCTCTGCTCCACAACACATGTTCGCGCTCAGAATAGAAAAACAGCTCAGCCACATTTTTCTCCCCAAAAGAATCCCAAAAGCAAACAGAGTTTTGTCTGCCTCCAAGGCTGCCTGATCTGCATTTCCACACTCTCCAGCCATAGGAAAACATTTCAAACCCACACAAGGGGGATGAGACCAAAGGGCACTCAAATTCCAAACGGCTGGGACCACGGGCTTGGTGGAACAAAGAAGCCCACAACCTGTCTGTCACCAGCACACACACTCCTCCTGTCTGGCTTGCTGGGCTTCACTGGGACACAAGCTCATCAGAGCTGATGTGATCCAAAACGATGAGGAAGAGCTCACAGATGTGATGCAGCTGGTGGAGAATGAAGTGAAGGAAAGGACAAGTCCTTCATCTCCATCCCTGGGTAGGATCAATACAGCAGCCACTCAGACGTGAAGCCAGGAGAGCTTTACTGCAAGATCAAGCAATTCTCATTCTGAGAATGGGGTAGTTTGGGTTTCTCAGTCAGAGGCTTGGCTTCAATTTTTATACACAGGCCCAGATGTTCAAACTCTTAGAACATGCAGACATAAAGCTCTATCAAGCTGTCAAGAAGCTAGTAGGCAGCATGAAAACAGATGTATTTCACTGCATTCCATCATACATTAAATATAAGCTGAATAATCTGGTCCAGATCATTTCAAATCACTAACCTGGATGACTGCATAATATATCCAATATGCTAAATATGTTGTTTCACTCCATTTTCCAAGGTGTTCATATTGGCCAGATGCCATACCTTTCTGGAAGTGGGAAAATACCCTGATCTCCAGGAAGTCACTCCCAAAAGAACACAGGCTTTCTTCAGAGGACTGTGGAAAGCAGGACCAGATCCTCACCATCTGTTTTTCACATAGATTATGGCCATGGCAGTTGCAAACCACTGCAGTGCCTAACTGGTAGAACATAGATGGAAATCAATAAGAATTTCTGAGGGAAAAGCCCTTTCAGTGACTCAGAGCAGATACCTTTTGATTTTGTAGGCTCATGAAATTGCTGGTTTTTAAGTGCCTTTGAACAGCTGCCCACCTGTCTCTCAGGATTTCAGCACATACCTCTCTGACAAGATACAAGGTGTGTCATTAGTGATACTGCTCCAAGGGGGCATCATTTGCTCCAGGGACTAACATGAGCATGGGATAAAAGTCTTCTCTTATTTCAGATGACTCAGATGGAAAGAGCTGAGTCATTCCCAAAGGAAAAATCAAGAAGCCAGATGTTGGGGGTAAGGCAAAAGATGAAGAAGTCTACAGCACAGAGGACAAGGGGTGGACAAAGCTGGCATCATTTCAGAAGTAGGACCAAGCAGTGTCAGAGAAGACAAGAATCTTGGAGTGGAGCAGCACAAAGAACCTTACTGCAGTCCAAAACACAGCCTAGTGTCATAGGAGACCGGGGAAGGGAAAGGTGAGCAGGGCTCTTTGCTGTGCAGTACCTGTACTATTTCTGTGACCAAAGACTGACTGTGCTCAAGAAGCTCTGTTCAAAGAGCTTTCCTCACACCAACTCAGTCTGAGCCATGTCTTGAAAGGAACTTGTCTCCCCAGAAAGTTCTTCCCCTTTTGCCCTGCCTGCTTCAAAAACACCAAGGAAAAAATCAGGAAATGAACATGGAGTTATGAAGGAATAAGCAGAGGGGCAGGAATTTTGTGTCAGGCCATGCTTCAAACCAAAGCAAGGAGCAAAGCATGGGCTTCAGTGATACTGCAGAGACATTTAGATGTGTTGCAGCAGCACACAGCCTCCAGCAGGGAAGGAGGACCTCGTTTCTACTGATGTGGTGTGCAACCACACCTGAACTACAGCCTCACATGCCCAGTGTCTAATCCCTGACACCATTTCAAACGCTGGAACAGGCTTTCTAGAGAGGTGACTGATGCCCCAAGCCTGTCAGTGCTTAAGAGGCGTATGGATAATGCCCTTAAGAATGTGCTTGAGCTTTTGATCAGCCCTGAAGCAGTTGGACTAGATGACCACTGTAGGTGATCCCTTCCAACTGAAATACTCTATTCTACGTAAACGAAGAATGTTCTATCCCTACTTCAAGTTCTTGATCCAGTTTGTAGTTTCTGCCATGACACCTCTTCAAAAGCCACCTCACATGGGCCAGCCTGGGTGAATCGCTCTGTACCACACAGCACCATCCACCACATGCAGCCCCTTTACCCAGACATCAGGAAATACTTCCAAGAGACATAATTGGCTATTTTGATTGTTTCACAGAGGGATATCAGGAGAGGTTTATTCCACCCCACACTTCCCAGGCAGGCATCCATGAGCTGGGAAATACCCCCCAGATGACTCCCTGTCAGCCAAGAGATCACATTAGGGCTGCCAGCCTTTCCAGGCTGCAAGACCACTCATGCAGGGTAATTCCCTGTTGTAAAACTAAACCCTTCTAAATCCCAACCACTCCTCCTTCTTGTCCCATGTCCAGGCCCCCTGCCTTTCTCAGCACAGCCAGATTCCCAACCCTTCCTTTGCAGTACATGTGCAAGAGCACATCATTCAACAGTGCAAGGGGGAAAAGGAGAACATCCATGTCTGGGGGAAACCCGAAACTCTCTTCCTGACACACTGATGGCTGATAGGCAACCACCAAATCATAAGGAAATCATTAGGGCTTGACAGATGCCCAACTTTAAGGAAGTAATTACAGGAGAACAAGCAGCCTTCTCAGCATCATCATGCCAGAGCATTTGGAACCAATTCAGCCCACTCCTGAATCCCTCTGCTAACTGACTTGCCAGTGGTTAGGGCAGCCTGTGATGACGCTCACATGTGGTTTCCCCTAGACTTACAGATCTAAATTCTTCAGCAAAACTCATGACTGTTAATACCCTTTCCATGGCAGGATGGTTGCAACATAGCTAGAAACCTGCTTAGTAATGACACGAACTGTCTTTGCAGGTGCTGCAGTCTGACCTTTACACCATGCATAATATACACATTAGATGTGTAAGGTGAGCCACCACAAGAAGTCCTCATCCTGTAGTCTCAGGGATGGGACAAGAGAGATGAAGCATGATGTGGAGGATAAAAGAACTCTTAACATCCTGTTTCAAGGATGCATATTCCATGACTCTCTCCTCTCTCTCCATCCTGCATCAATGGAGGGAAAACACCTGTTTAATATGATCAGATGTTAAAACCTTAACTCCTTACAGGAAGCACCACCGGCAGTTAGCCAGACAGGCAGATCTGACTGTGATTGCGGACTTATTCTCCAGCCATGGACACTCACTCTTCTATCCTCTTTCCCTTGAAAAGTGAAGAATACTGACTCAAAATTAGACTCTGAACCAACCAATTTCTCTGCTTTTTAATATAGAGAGATTTCCAATTGCCTGCAATTACAGAACTTCTTAGAAACAGAGAGGGAGGGGGAGATCATTGTCCTGCAAGGAGAGTTTAATCTAGGCACTGGAAGTGCCTAGATTGGAGGCTGGATGAGGCACTTAATGCCATGGTTTAGTTAATTAGAAGGTTTAGGTGATATATTGGACTCAATGATCCTAGAGGTCTTTTCCAACCTGGTTAATTCTGTGATTCACTACAGCGACATAATAAAAACCACTAATTAATTCAGATCCACTTATTAGCATACACCAAGTGTATTAGTAGCTCTTGGTTAAAAATACAATCCCTGCTTCACCGGCATCACAAATGTCTGTGGTTTAAACTCTGCTTAGAACAAGCCCCAAGAGCCTCACTCCAGATATGACTCTGAATGCTCTTAGAAAAGCTCATATGGTTCTGGTCTTATGTATCTGTGGCCAAGCAGATAACTGAAGGCTCCTGGAAGCATCCTGGAGTGCAAGAAGCAGACCCTGGGTTTCCACACCAAATGCTAAGAAGAAACCAGCTAACCTAGTCGGGTCAGCTCGTACTGCTTCACTTTCTTCTTTAGTTTTATGGGTCCTACATCCCAGCTCTCATCTTCAGCGCCATCCAGAGGGCTTCTGTCACTGGACTCCTCTGGGTCCACTTCTCGGTAGTAGAGCTTGTAGCCAGATATCTGGGCATGGTTGGCTGGGGGCTGCCACGTTATCAGCAGAGACTCCATCTTCGCTCGCACTTTTAATTCTGTCGGGGCAAACGGAACTGGAGGAACAACATCACAAGAGAAAAACGCTCAGCCATTTGTCTCAGTTTCCTGCTCTACTAACTCTGCTCTGTCCCTGGCAGTGAGGGAAGGGTGTGAGGATGTCCTGTGAGTGTGATGTCTCCACTGTTTGACAGGGGAGAGTGGTGCAGTTACACTCTACTCTACCAGCTGGGAAAAAACAGCATCACAAAGCCACTATGGGAGTTTCTCAATGTATCCTGAGATACCACCATCTTTAACCACTGCTGGAGCCTGGCTTGACTCAGCTCTGTGCAGCAGACTTGTTTATCCACTCCCAAATGCCATAAAGTTTGGGTCTGAGGATTTTGTTTTGTCCTTAATTTTTGAGGATTTTTCACGGCTTCATCTGGAGGTAGGAATGATCCACCCCCCAGGGACACAGCAAGACATTCAGGTGCTGCTCAACAGAAAGACAAAGGTGGGTCTAACCAAACCCAAGGGTTATAATTCCTTAATCATAGAATGGTTTAGGTTGGAAGAGAGACCTCTAAGATCATTCCAACCCCTTGACATAGGCAGAGACACTTGCCACTAGAACAGGTTGCTCAAGGCCTCATCCAACCTAGCCTTGAACACTTCCAGGGAGAGAGCAGCCACAACCTCCCTGGGCAACCTGTGCCAGTGTTTCACCACCCTTACTGTAAACAACTTCTTTCTAACATCCAGTTTAAAATCTTCCCTCTTCCAGTTTAAACCCATTACCCTTCACCCTGTCATTACAAGACCTCGTCCCCCCCCAGCCTTTCTGTAGGCCCCCTTCAGATACTGGAAGGCTACTATAAGGTCTCCTCGAAGCCTTCTCTTCTCCAGGCCGAAGATGACAATGAAGACAAATATTTCTGATAATGCCTCAAGTTCCCAATGCCCTGCACCCCAGGCCCCAAATCCCAGGCATGACCCAGGCTCCTACCATGTGTCTGGTTGTCTCTGTCAGGGGTGCGATGCTGGGTCCACTCAGAAGGAGCTCCGTAGCCCACGCTGGTGCTGGCGGCAATGCGAACTTTGTAGACTTTGTTGGGGTGGAGTGAGTAGAGTGTGATTTGTGTCTCGTTTCCACCCACCTCAATGGAGGTAACCTGATCTGCTGGAAACAAGGAGATACCATAGACAACACATTTTTTCCTGTCAAAGGCAAACACAGCTGAGCCCAGCTATCCCTGCATGGTTTACAGGGCCTGGGCTGGCTTGGCTTTGCCCAACGCAGCCTCGTGCCACCAGCAGAAGTTAGAACTAAAGACTGGGCAGAGCTGATATCCTGAGTTACACCTCCCTTCAACACATTCCAAACTGCAGGTTGTCTTCAGCACCACTGAGCCCATCTGGAAGGGAGCTCTCAGAAACCTTGCTCCTGCTGAGCACAGCCAATAGCAGCTGATAGTACATTCCAGTGCTTCTCATTGCTGTAGTTAAATCCTCACCTTCATTTGACCCAGAGCTGTCCAGCAGCCCTGCTTTCTGCAGAATTCACACCTTTACTCATGCCAGACTGAAGATTTATCACTCCCTCTTCAGCCCACCCAAGTTCATAAGGAAGGTAACAGGAAATCTGAACTGAGAACAGCTTGGGATTTTCACCGTAACAACTATTTGGCCTTGCTGAAGATTCAAATTGCCTGTTTGGTGAATGCAGAGGTCTTGCTTTTCAGCTTCACCTGGTGTAAACTCAGCTGGGAGCACTGTCCTTGCTATGTAATCACGCACTGCTGAGCACCATCCCTGGACTGCAAACCTTTCCAAGCTTTTACAATGCCACAGAGCCATGTGCAGGCTCAGGGCAAAAAAACAAGAGCCAGAAGTCACAGTGCAGACTGTTAATGCAGATCAAACAGATTGGGGACGTGTCCAGCACTTCATCATGCTCCCCATCCTTCCCTCAGTAAGAATCATGACCCTGGAAAGTGAGAAGCTGCAGAGCTTTGACAGTTTTAAGAGCAAATACCCAGAAGGATTTGCAAAGCAAGCACATGTGGAACTGGAACAGCCCCATCCAGCACAGGTAAATGTTACCAGCCCTACTGGAGGCTTCTTAGAGTGTCTGACAACATCAGTGAGGCTGGATAAAACTCAACAACAGACCAACACAGCCTGGCCAGGATCCAAAGGATCACTTTGATCAGACTTCATTTTAAAGGAATACAAAGCATTTACCCTTCTTCCCCAATCTGCATAAAGCTCTTCACCCAAAACAGGCAGTGCAGACGGCACCAAAGGGTGGCTCATGTTCACGAGCAGCACAAACACACAGGTGTGAAGCCATTTCCCTGGGCACACAGCCTGCTCCACAGTCACAGAAGTTGCACAGCACCCCAGCACTGCTGTGACCACCGCCAGCACAGCCAGGCTAAGAGAGGGCTGTTCTTCTCCCTTGGCTTAAAAGGGGTCCCTCTGTTTTCAGCCCTGCACTTCCTCCCCTCAACAAGATGTGCTGTTAACACTGCTGGAGCAGAAGACACGATCTCACCCAAAATGGTGTTTCCCTCACCTTCCTTGAGGGTGCAGTAGTCAATCTTGTACTTTGTTATCTTGCCATTACTCAGCTCTGGAGGAGGTGGCAGCCATGTCACACGGATGTCACCAGGTGTCATGCTCGACAGGGACAGCTGAGGGGCAGCACTGGGAACTGGATGAAAACAACAAGAGGTCAGCAGAGACCAGGCCAAGACCTCAACACATTTCTGTCAGCTTCCTGAGGTGGTTGGAGTCTACTTGGCTCTGACACTGCCACTAGTGACAGGCTGGCTGTCTTGGAGGACAACCAATACCCCACAGTTCTCCAACAGCTCAGATCATTGGTGGGATATCTGGGCAGGGGAGATGGTGGGCTGCTCAGTTTCAACAGGCATGCTGGGCATACCACACTGCCCCCTCAGAACTCTATACCCATTGCAAACTGGACAGGTTAGGACAGACCAGCTAATTGGCCTGTGCTGTGTTGTGAAACACAGAGGAGATGCTAAAGGAATGGCTCACAGTTCCAGACTTCGGGCTGGGAATTCCCATTCCCTTGAGAACTGCAGCTCTGTGCTGCAGGCTGCTCTCATGCTTTCAGCTCGGCTTTTCAGGCTTCAGACACATTCACGTGGGGCCATGCAGTTCGCTGTGTCAGAAGCATTAAAAGCACATAATGCACCCTGCAGCAGGGCCTTGCATGAGGTCTGCCAAAACCATCACTTCTTGCCTCTGTCCTGCAGCTTGCTGAAAGCTGTACACGTCCTCCCCCGTTGGGCAGCTGTCCTCCTGGCACTTTGCCTCTACTGCTCCCAAAGCACTACATGATAAATGGTAAAATCAACACAAACTACTGACTCTTGAGGGTTTCAATCTCAAGGCTGCTCCCACCCCTACGAACTGCAATAGATGTTCTTCTGAGTCTGGCTCCGAGTCAGGTTTAGAGTAATATCACATTAGCTAAATGGAAACCCAGAGGAGCTGACTGTAGTTACCACAGGATTCCCATGGGCCCCAGTGTCAGCAAGGTCATTTTCATGCTCTTCATCACCCAAGCTGATGATCATCAGACCAGAGCACTTTGGCTTCGACTGGTTTGTTGTTTGGTTTTCTTTCTAAAGTGCGCCTGACAAGAAGCTTGCTGCTGTAGGAGTTGCAAGCAGGTTTCAGTTTCTAGGAGCTGATCCTGTTTTCCAGAGCACATTCAGTGCTCACCATGCAACAGGCTGAGAAGATTCTTTAGCACTCAACTAACTCAACGCACCATCCTCCAGGGTCTGAACAACGATGGAAGAAGATGTCCGGCTGGCTCCAAGCTGGGAATATGCAACCACATAGAAGACGTAGTTGGTATTGGGCTCCAGGTCCTTGACTTGCAGCTCAGTAGTGTCATTATTGACAGCAAACTGGTATTCCACATTATCTGTTCCTAGAGCCAAGGAAACACTGATCAGCAGGTCAGTGAACTGCCAAGATACTTCTTGAAAAAAACACTTAACTCCCAAGGTCTCTGGTGTAAATCCACCTTAAAAGCCACCAAGTCTTCTCTAATTTCCCCATTACCTGCACAAACCCCACCCCTTATGTGAATTCTTTAGGCAGAAAATTCAGTGTCTCAATGTGAACATCTCCATTTTGACACAAGCTCCTTAATCCATGTTATGGCAGCTGAAGTTATCAGCTTAATGTTCAGAGGAGCTCTGGCAGCAGTTCAGCAAGAGTATTGGCTTGCTGGCTGTTTGGGAAGACAGATCCCAAGAGACTCAAGTGCCTCACTTCAGATTCTGGGTGTGAAAAATTCAGAGACTACTTGAACACAACGTAGCTGTTTAATATCAACATGAATCATCACACCATTTGCATATAAAATTCATGTGTTGGAGGATTAAGTAAATAAATGAAATAAATTTCCCGAAGTGCCTGGTCCCACTAGAATCCAGAGAACTCAGCTACATGAGCATGCTGCTGCCAATCTATAGTCAAGTGTGTGCTGGCTAATCCACAGGCACTGTCACGGGCTGGTTCTGACCTCCAAGAGGAAAGTCCTTTACCTGCAAAGGAAGAGGGTGAAGCTAACTGGAATTCCTCACATATGTCACTAGCTGGGTAAGAAAGTCACCTTGTGTCTCGTGTCTGGTACCTGCAGCAGAGCTGTGCTGCACAGGCAGGTAACACCTACCCACAGCCCGCTGGTAATGCAACGAGAAGCCGATGATCTGCTCGCTGTTGTACTCTGGTCGCTCCCAGGACACAAGGACGGTGGTGCTGGAGAGGGACACGGCTGACACCTTCTTGGGAGCGCTGGGCAGACCCTCCCGCACGATCACCGAGAGCTTGGCAGTGGCACAAGCCATGCCCAGGCTGTTCTCGGCCACACACTGGTAGTAGCCAGCGTCCTCCAAGCCAATCTGGTTGATGACAAGGCTCCCGCTGCTCTGCACCTTCACCCTCCCGTTGGAGAGGATGGCTTCGCCGTTCTTCAGCCAGTGGATGGCTGGGGCTGGCTCACCCTCCGCCTTGCAGACAAACCGGGCTGTGCTGGCTCGGGTGCGGGAGATGGTTTCGGGAGCCTGGGAGATGCTGGGTGTAGCTGGGAGGAGAGAGGACAAATTAATGCAGGAAGGAGGAGGAAAAGATTGCAGAGCAAATCCCTTCTCCTCCCCACTCAGTGCTATGTTTTATTCAGTAGCAGCTTTGCTTACAAGATAGGATTTGCCAGGCAGACTCTAGAGGCTTAATTTAGACTCTGTCCAAAAGGAAAAATAAATTCTGTATCAATCATGGGCTGCGTTCCCTGATCCTAGGCTGTTCTCCCTGCTGGCTTCCACGATACTGGAAGTTAATTGGTGATACAGATTTCCATGGGGGAACCCTGGAGAACAGGAATAAGGCATAAAACAGCTCAGTAAATACAAGGAACTAAACCCCAAATTAAAGAAGTGACTCTCCCACAGAGATCTATCCCAATCCAGGGCCTTCTGGCTCTAACCTGCCTCTTTTTCTTACCCAACACGGGCCACAACTGCAACTTCTTGAGGAGCATCTGGATGTCAGTCTAGGTAACCTACAGCTACCTGGAGCATTTATCCTGCTCTCTACTCACCAAGGACCCGAAGCTCAGCTGCGGCCATAACAAACTGCCGGGTCTGGGGTTTGTTAGCACGGCAGACGTACACCCCTGAGTGATGGGGCTGGCTGGAAGGAATGAGCAGGTTTGTGCGGCCCAGCACAATCACATCTGTAGAAACAGGCTTCCCATCTGCAGGAAGAAATGTGCACAAAGGTGGGAGGGAGCCTCAAGCTGCCCTTTATGAAGGCTTGTAAACAACACATCTGCTAGAGCCAGGATCACAGGTGAGGAACGAAAAGACCCCCAAATCCCAACCTCCACCCAGAGGAGAATTTCTGCTGGGACACTCCTCAGTACTTCACTGAGCATCAGCAAGACCAAGTCAACACTGGCTTGACATTTAGTTCAGCCTGTAATAACTGAAGGTGTTCTGGTTTGGATCCAGTGTCTCTGATGCCTTGGGTGTGCCTGCAAAGAGATCCCCCAGGAACAACACGTATAAGGGAAGGCTGTGCTGACACGTGTTTGAAAAGCCGCTGGATCTGCTCGGTGACCTCCACACACAAACACATACACCTCCGCCCCTCACACTTCAATGCAAATGTCAGCAAGAGCACCAAATCTCTAACTGCTATGGCATTCTTCCTTCCTCTGGGTCCTGGATGTGAACCCAAACTTCCTGGGCCCCCGATTCATTCTTTGCCCCACCTTGGCTTCTAATCTGCAGGAGATCAGGGAGACACTCGGTTCTTCTTGGGGCTCTGCTGCTTGGGTCAGAGACCTGAGCCATGAGCTGCTCTCTCCCCTTTCTCTTGGCTAGATGCTCAGTGCTGCTGAGTAGGGAAGGAGGAACAGGTGGCTCCTGCTCCCTGGCCAGAAGCCGAACTGTTCTGCAACAAATTCAAGAGCTCTTAGGCTCTTCAACATCTTATGGGCAATTATGGACAAGGCAGTAGAGTGGTGCTGGGCACTGCTCCCATGTCAGAAACACAGGGACCAAGATGTTGGTACCTCTGAATGACTGTGGAGGAGCAAAAGCCAAGACACAGTATGGGCAAGCACAGTGTGGCTGAGGAAAGACTTGAATGGGCGGTCAGGAGCCCAAGGCCAGCTCTGGCAGAGTTATCAGATGGAGAGAGCCAGCCAGTTTGTGCAGTACTGGTACAACATCAGACCTTGCTCCTCGCCATCTGCTTCAGAAGCACCGATGTCTTTCAGCCAGTGAAAACTTACCTCTCACAGATTCCACTGGGCCTGGATCTTGAGACAGAAGCAAGCCCTGCACCTCCGCTGTGAGCAGCTGCACTTACTTAGCACCATCAGCAGGGGATGCAGCTGAGATCAGCTCCTCTGCCCACTCCAGCCATTTTAGAGGTCTTTCAAAGGCCTCACAGTACAGTGGCTGCCCACTCAGAGAAGGAGAAAATCTGGGCAGCCCATCTGCACTCAAGTGGTTTGCAAACCTGTCTCCAGATGGTAGCAATTAGCTGACACCACCAAGGCTGGCAACCTGGAAGTACAAGCTTCAGTGCTACCTACATGACTAATGGTCCAGTAACCCAGCCTGTTCCTTAATGAAGCCTTGGACAGAAACAGGTTATAAAACATAGAGTTGCTACCACTCTTAATCCATCTTTTCTAATTGAAGAATCCACACTGTGAAGCAGAGGGAGACCAAGCAAGCCCTTTAAAATAAAGGACAGAAGGAACTGTTTCACCAGCCATTTTCCTCTTCCCCCATCCAAAGTTAGTACAATCTACTCTGCTCTGGGCATCCAGAGCTCGCAGTGATCTAGGATGGGAAAGCTGAGTTTTGCTACTTGTGAAGTGCACAGGCTAAAAGCAGAAACATTTCTGCCAGAGTATTTCATCCTTCTCATTTGATTTCCAGAGTTGTATCCTCTGAGAGTTTTTTGCTCCTTTTTTGTGGGCAAGAGGAAATATTTATACACGCTGAAACTGCTGCCTGTGGACAAATCTGGGCTGCAGACCAACCACAATAAATGGTTACAGGGGAGAGGAGTCATAAATTGTGACCTGGATTTATGAAAATGACTGAGAGCCCTTTCCAGAATCACTTCCTGAGCTGAGAATGTCTTCAGTGAGAGCCTCTGAAACACGTCTGATGCATATGACACTTGGTAAAGTGACACTGACATCCTATGTGTGACTTAGGCTCCTAGCCCTGGGTAATGTTTGTCAGTCTGGCTCCTTCATACGGCTCTGATGAGACCTAAGCATCTTCTCAACCCTTCCATTACCAATCTGACTGCAGTAAGAATGTTGAATAAAACTTCCCTGCGAGGCAAGCAGGCACTCCATAAAGATCACCAGATCTTACTGTGCTTTGTTGTCCTGTGAGAGAATCTAAGTGATTTCTCCAGTGCAATGGCAGATGCCACAGAATCCCCCCCAAACTAAGACCCTGGGGGAGTGGTATAGATCTGACCCCACCTCATGACCTTCGCTGTTCAAGCTCACACAATGAGGATGACCAATTTAGATCAAAAGGCATCCTGGCACTAGAACTTCAGCTACTTCATGAGTCAAACAGCTGTGAAGTGAATTGCACACTTTGCACCCTTCCAGACTGAATTAGTGACTCCAGTGTAATGAGAACACCTGACACTGACACCACCTGCACCGTTAGGTACCAATCTAAGAAGCAACCCTCCTGTCCCACCAATTTTTAAAGTATCCACAGGTTCCTCTTGACAACAAAAGCTGAGTTCTGTGCCTCATGCTCACCCTGCCGTATCCAGGAGACAAAGGGGGTGGGATCAGCAGCTGCCATGCACTCCATCACCACGCTCTCTCCAGCCACCACCGTGGTGTTCTCTGGAGGTGCAATGATGGTGACATCTCCTCCTGATGGCTGTGAACCTGATGTCAAAAATAAAAAGCAAAGTCAAGTTTTCCAGATTGCAAAGAAAAACACAGAATGTAGAGCCCAGACACCTTGGCCATGCTTGCTGAGGTGTAGTAATGGCTCACAGAATCACAGAATTGCTTTGGTTGGAGAAGATCTTTAAGACAATGAAGTCCAACCATTATGTAACTTGACCAAGTCTGACACTAAACCACGTCCCTCAGCACTGCATTTCTTCCTGTTTTAAACATCTCCAGGGACAGGGATTCAACCACCTCCCTGGGGAACCTCTTCTGGTGTTTGAGAACCCTTTCGGTAAAGAAGTTTCTTCTAGCATCAAACACCCTGGTGCAACTTGAGTCCTGTTGCTTGGGATAAGAGACTGATGGCCACCTACTTCCAGCCTCCTCTTGGGGAGTTGTAGAGAGCAAGGAGGTCTCCCCTCAGCCTCCTTTTCTCCAGGCTAAAGCAGCCCAGTTCCCTCAGCTGCTCCTTGTAAGACCTGTTCTTCGGATCCTTCATCAGCTTCATGCCCATGTCAGAAGAAAAGAAGGTTTTGCTTTTGTACATAGCTGCAATTTTTCTGAAGAAATAAACAAGGGGTTGCCCTGCAGATATCTCTAATCAGCCTGGCCTCAGTAAAAATGAGTATCTGGAAATTCATGTGGAAAATAAACAGTTTCAACACAGCACCTTTCCTCAACTGCTGAATGAACATTTGTTAATTAGATGAAAGAAAAAAGACATCCCTGTTCTCAAATAGAGCAGCAGCAGCCACACAAGGAACTGGAACAGCTCAGAAGGAATCTAACAGTTTGGTTAAAGACATTCTAACATCCAGGTGCTGAACTGTAAACTGGAAAAAAGAGAGGTCAAGCCTCTGTGTCCAGCCTTTCAGCTGATGGCACAGAGACTCCATCAGTCATTCCACACCTGGAGGGTAGTGTGCTGCTCAGCTCAGATGCTCACAGCCAACACCTACATCAAGGAGTGTTTATGGGAAGATCTATAGCCTGCACCACACAATGTCTTGAGAATGGGATGTGGATTCTTTGTGTGAAAACAACCTTCTGCCTGTGTCTGCTTGCTGCTGAGCAGAGGTTAAGGGAAGGTTAAGGAAAGCCTTTGCAGCAGCCAAATTTCTGTTGTCAGATGAAAACAACCCAAGCACTCTTGAGCAGACCAGACTGTTCATGACCCTTGGCAGCAGCAACTCTCTTCTTCCAGATCTCACAAATACGTCTGCCTCTGAGGGACACTTTTCTTGTTGTCTTCATGAAGGGAAAAATAATGTCAGAGAAGTTATGTAGTGCAAGTAGCTCTTTGGCCTGCTCCAGGTGCTCCCACAATCTAGCAGAGCAAGTTCTTGAAAGCAGGTATCAAACAAATAAAAGCAGGAGCTTTTTGCACAGCACACAGTTAAACTCACTGCCTCAGGATGCTGCCGAGTTCTAAGCCAAGAGGTTCAGACAAGCTCATGAAGGACACACCAGGACTGTTAAATGCAAAGGATGCACTGCTGCTCCCAGCCCAAGATGTTGCCACATCCCTGAGTGCTGTACGCTGAGGAGATGTGGCAATTTCCTTGGACATACTCCCTGCTCACTTTTTTTTTTTAAAACATGTTTTCCTCTAGCATCTGCTGTGATCACTTTTGGAGATGGCACTGAAATAACTGGACCTCTGACCCGACTCACACTAGCCATTTATGTGGCATCCAAGGAACACTCCATCATTCATTTAATGGCCATGGTGGTGTTAGGTTGACAGGTGGACTCAAGAATCTTAGAGGCCTTCCAGCTGAAATAATACTATGATTTTATAGATCACTTTCTTGTGGATCTAGACCAGAGAAGCTTTGGTCTCAGCACGCTGGCCTGCCTGCATGGCAGGAGCCTACACCACATGTGCTGTGTTCAGCCCATCTCCAGGCTCCTTGCCATTTACTCTAGCACAAAAGTCTCTGTCAGAGAGAGCTAGCTCAGCACTGCAATGTTCTTGCAGTCCACACATGCGAAAGGGATTTCCACTTGGAGCATTATGTGAACACAGTTTAAAAGGAGCCACTAAAATCCCCAAGGCACTGTAAGGGAAGTGGTAGAGAGCAGGAGCCGGCGCTTGTCCAGCAGATGGAAGCAGAGACCAAGGAGCAGCTGTCGTCCCTACCTGGGGCAACGACTGGACCGTGCTAAACCGCAGCCTCAGCCCTGGGCAAAGCAGCAATATGAGCTGCCAAGGGGCACCACAGCAAAGCCAAGCCAGCCACCCTCCGCCAGTGGGACCGGCACACTACACAGAGAGCCTGGTGTGCGCAGGCATGTGTCATCTTCAGTGCTTACAGCACAGGCAGGGCTGGCCAAGGCTCTGCTGCACACACATACAGTGGCTGTTCACACCCTTCAGGCCTACAGGCACTTTCAGCTATCCAGCAGCAGCAGAAAAACACCGGGGATGGAACAGGGACAAGAAGAAACCACATTAGGCTATCAAATCAGGGCCTCATTGACAAAGAGATCAAAGTCCTGGCCACTCTGCATTGCAGTGCCAAGGCTGAGCTTGAGAGTTAGAGACAGAAAAATAGGCTTACAGCAAAACCATGCAGGACAGCTTCCACAACAGGCACATAAGCTGAAGGATCAGAGGAATGCAAGGTTCTCTGGAGCAGCAGCTTTCTCTGACCTCCAGCTCCAGTCCAACAAAGCACTAAAATCCACCAGTCCTGCAAAGCAACTGAGCACAGGGACTCCAGAGAGACCAGGCTGGACAGGTGAGGCTATTCAGCACATTGCTGAAGTGAGGCTTCTTTCTACCCTTGCTTCATCCCTCTCTGCTGTGTGGGGTAAAGAAATGCAAGAGAAAGAACAAGAAGCAGCTTTACAGCCAGGATTTGAAAGAAAACACCAGGAGAAAGCACCAGAAGCAAAGGAAAAGACTTTTATAGCTGGCATTACAGAGAAGGCCACAGGAATAGGAAGACATTGGTGAACCCAGGAAGCTGGGGCGAGGTCGGTTTTAAGAGCAAGCTGAGTAAAGAGATACAAAGGAGCCATGTGAGGAGTTGCTCTCTGCTGAGGGGCTGGCAGCATGGCTAGACGTGGTCACACATCTTCACCAACCACAGGCTTCAGGCCCATCTCAGCCTGCACTGGGCTCAGCAAGCCTCATTTGCCCACCCTGGAGACCTATTACCCATTGTGGGGCCAGGATAGGTTTTGATGAAAACAAACAGGGAAGCAACCTACATCCCAGGTCCTGAGAGCAGGAGTATAAAAGGAGAGACTGCCAGGCTGCCATGGGAATTAGGTTCTTTAGTCAATACCACCAGCTGCCCAAGTACCTGCTGGACAGGCTGTGGCTGAAACATGTCTGTGCACAAAAATCTGTCCTTTTCTGTAGTTCTGGGGAAAATATAGATCTAAAGTAAAACAGTATCACCAGCCAGATGGCAATATATTCCCTACCAGATTTCCAAGCAGCTTTCTCTACCAAGCTTAGGGCAGAGGAGGAAAGAAAGCTCCTCAAACCTGATTTAAACACTCATCTGATGCATTCAGGTGCATGGCCCCAGGTGCCAGCTGCTGAAGGCACCTCACAGGTTATAGAAACTTCATGAGAAGGCACTTGTCCTACATCACTTGGTTCCTAGACCAAGGCCTTGTAGAACTGCCAGTCACTAGGAGAGGAATTTTTCAAGCTGCACAAACCCTCCCTCTGAAACAGCCCCAGGAGCCACCAGCCCAACTCTGCAGACTCCTGGTTCCGAAGGGCTGTCATGAAGCACTGGTGTGAAGGTGCAGTCTGTAGCTTCACCTTTCCTTGGGGGTTCACATCTCTCCTGGGTAGGGAAGGACCAACAAAAAGCTTCAGTCTCCTCACCCTGAACAGTCCCACAGAAGGACCCTCTGGGGCTGCCTGTTCTGTACCCTGGGTACTCTGGAAGGGAAAGAGCAAGGAGCTTGCTAATGTCCAGGTATGCAGACAGCAGAAGCCAGGCCTGGTGACCTAGAAGGGCTGGTGGCCAGCCTCTCATCAGCTCCATACTAACCCTGCAGAAGGCAGAAAGAGAGCTGGTGTCAGGGCTTCCTGACAGCCAAACTCAAAGTCTCTCTGACAGCAGCCACAGGGACCTGTAGCTCAAACAGACACTTCAACTTCCTTCTCCAGTTGAAAAACTATTGGGAAAACACCTAAGCCCAGCCCCCAGGTCTGTTTATCTCTGATTGTTATTGAAATCGTGTTACAAAACCAAACAGTTCTGCTTGCTTTCCCAGTGCATTCCTGGGTGTGTGTGTGGCTGAATGCCCCACGTGCTGCTTGCACACACAAGCACACACAAACCGCTTCTCTCCAGCTTTGTATTTCACTGTGGGTCTCTCAGGTCTACAAGTCAAGCTCCTCTTTAAACTGAGCCCCTGGGAGTACATTTCTCATTTCCCATCTCAATGGGCTAGTTGGACAGGGTGGATCACAGGTTAGCTACTACAAACTGGGTTTCAAATGGTTTGAAGAGTTCCCAAGAACCATAGTAAGCGGAAAACCTCCATGCAGGAGACTCCAACAAACACCAAAGAGTGAAACCAATGTTAGCTTTTTGTCTCCCTTGCTACTAAGATAATTTCAGCTCAAGAGGGAATATCAGAACCAAAGGGGGAAAGAGCTGCAGTTTCCAAGACATTTTTCAGTGCCCAAACAAAACAGGTCACTGAATGCACCTGCGCCATGCTGTCCGTTCTGTACTTCCTAATGCTTTCACAGTGCTGCTATTTAAAACTGGCCTTTGAGATTTCTTCCCCCCTCCAGCTTTGTTTTGTCTCTCCAAGCAGCAAAGCTGCTCTAGGCAAAAGCTTTGCACAGCCCAAGGCACAAACCCACAGAACGATATCAGAACTCACTGTTAGTGATGGTCTTTGTGGACTTTTTTTGCCCATCTGAATCAGACAGATCACTTTTACTCTCTTTTACAATAAAAAAAAAAAAAAAAACAAACCCAACCCTAAAGAGTGCCAAATGTGGCTGTGGGATGCCTTGGAGGAGTACACTAGGACTGAGGGAAATCCTCTGGGCTTGAACGAGAGGAAGCCTCTTTTCCTGTGCAGTGTCACATGGGGTTGTGTTTGCACAGGGAGACAGCAATGGTGCCATGAGAAACCAGGGGACAAGGCTTACTGATAATCTGCAGAAAAATTTCAAAGCATTCCCCTTGTTTTTATTGTTCATGAATAACTCACTACAGCAGATATTCAGGTTATTTTTTTCCACTTCTCATCACAAGACAGGAAAGTCAGGCCAAATCTTTGTGCTCCATTTCCTTGTATTGCTGCTCTCACGGGCATCTCTCAGCATCTGGAGCTGGGTTCCAGGGCAAGGTGGTTGGGCAGGCACAGAGAAAACAACAAACCACTAATGGTTAAGTGTAGTATAGACCCCAGCGGAGGTGGGGAGGGGAGCACAGGGAGCCTTGTGCCAGCAGGTGAATGTGCCAGACAGATCTCGGCACACAGGCTGCCTCACCTCTGAAAACCCAACCTGTGTCGTTTCCAAGTGAAGGGGAACTGTGAGCAGGAATGTGAAGGGAAGCACCACGGGGAGCTGCAGGAGACAAAGCTCCAACTATTTATTTGAAATTATAGCTTAAGCTATACCATACACGAGAGATTTCAAACTCCATGAGTTTATAACTTGGGTCTGCCTCCAGCACATCCATAATTCATCAAGCACCTCCTCCCTGCTCTTGTTAGTGCCGAGTATCACGCAGAATCCAGGCAGTGCAACAGGAGCAAAACCGGTTTTTGTTCCGCCAATTTGCAATGGTTGTTTGCAGTGACAAGAGGATGACTCCTCGGATGGGAACTAACACCTCTCTCCTGCCTCCATAAACACCCTGCCTGGGCGAAAGTGCTGGAAGGTTAAACACGACCTGCATGGTGACAGGCTCGGCTCTCAGCTGTCAGCAGTTCAAGATCTGCAGATATCCAACAATCAAGGAACCATCTTCTGTTCTGTGAACTTTCTCACCCTCTCCAGAGGAGGAGCACGAAACCTTATTCATCCCTGTGAGCCTCCCCTGGGAACAGAATCTAGCTCTGAGCAGCTGTTCATTAGGGAAAGTCAATGCTGTCACTGCTGTTATTCTGCAGACAATAAAGGAGCAAATTACCCATTGCAAAGCACACACCTTCAAAAATGCAGGCACTGTGTTTGCAGAGCATGTCCCCCTCCTGCTCCCCAGCTCTCTCCCTTTGCTCAGATAACTCACAGACCTCCTGAACTGTTCAAGGAGAAAGCTGACAAAAATGACAGAAGAGAAAAACATTCTCCAAACCTGCCCTTCTCCTTCCTTCACACTGTCCTGGAAATTGACCTACAATTTATTTCTATCTCTGGGCTAGACCCAGGACAGCAGATAGCCAGGATGTAACATCTCTGGGCAGGACACTTAGATACATGGAAAAGTTTTGGTTGCAGAACACCTTCAAGACAGAGTCCAACTATTGTCTAACTCTACCAAGTCTGGTGCTAAACCATGTCCCTCAGCACCTCGACTTTTATACACCTCCTCCTGTGGAGCCTGTTCCAGTGTTTGAGAACCCTTTCAGTGAAGAAATTTCTTGCCTCACTACATCATCTTCAGCATATCTGCTTTGAGGGCAATATAAACAACACTGGATTTCAAACCTGAGCACACTTGTTGCTAGCAACAAGTATTTAGAACAGTTCTCATCTGAACCCAGCAATGCACAGCTCTGCAAACAGGAAAGCAGCCAAGAATCACAGAACAGAATCATAGAAGCACTTTGGTGCAAAGTTCCTTGAGTCCAGCTGTTAACCCAGCATTGCCAAATCCACCACTAAACCATGGCCCTCAGCACCACATCTACACAGCTTTTAAACCTCTCCAGGGATGGTGACTCCATCACTGCCCTGAGCAGCCTCTTCCAAGCCTTGACAGCCCTTTTTGGGGGGGAGGGAAAAAAAATGTTCCTCATGTCCAACCTAAACCTTCCCCTGTGCAACTTGAGGCTGTTTTCTCTGGTCCTGTGACTTGTTATGATCCCCCCACACACACTTTCAGGAAGTTGCAGAGAGTGAGAGGGTCTCCCCTCAGCCTCCTTTTCTCCAGGCAAAATGATTCCAGTTACCATCAGATTTGTGCTCTAGACCCTTCACCAGCTTGATTGCTGGGCTGGCATCAGTGATTTTTCTTTCAGAAGTGGCTAGAGATGCTGGTTGCTTCCCTTACAACACCTACAAAGTATCACAAGTCTAACACTGCCTCCTCTTCCCTCCAAAAGCAGCTCTCACAACCACATATCCTTGCCAAAAATTACCATTTGCTTTTTTGGGCTTTCTTCCACCTTTGCTATATCCCATGGCAGTCTGGATCCAAGTTCTGTTTTCCTCCATCACTGAAGTTGGGGAGGGAGGAGTTTTGGTTTCAAGATTATGAACTCACTTCACCAAACATTTGGTGTTTCTTTGATGGTTCCTAGCCTTGAAAACTCCTTCTCTGCAGAGCATCAGGCTTTAGTTCCCAAGCCCTGCAGGATCTTTTAGATCACACAGTGCTTCAGCAGAAGCTCCAGTGCTGACATGCTGACAATGCTTGGGTACTGCAACTGCACAAGTTGTCACAGTGCAATCTGGCAGCATCAGTGTCTGTAGCTTCCATCATGGGAAATGCTCCTTCCTTTCCTTTCCAGGCAGCTGCAGCATGCCTGGGTCAGCACATGAAGCACCTTGGAAGTAGGCTGAAAAGAAATCCAGCCTTTACTGCACAGGTGACACTGCACTGGTGAAATGGGATTTTTCTGCCCGTGAGCTCAGTAAATCAGCTTTGTGTTGCCTTTTTGCCTCACATCCTCAAAGCACTTTGTAAGCAGTTATGCCTCTGTCAACATAAACAGCTAACTGGAAAGTTGGACGGGGAAGAATATTTCCATATTTTGGAATGGGAACAGAGTATCTTCCCATTTACTAAGTTGGTGCTGTAGCAAGGCAGCTACACATCATCTGTCACCTCTAAAGCAGCATAGAGAGAAACATGCATAGAATATTAAAACACAAGTTCAGTCAGTTCCTTTAAAAAAGAAGAGAGATTGATTAGGTTGGATGAGAAACCTGAGCACACTGCTCAGACCAGCACCTGCACAGCTTCTGGGGTCTCTCCACAGAACATGTCACATGCTGAGCATGGCAGGAGGAGCTGCTCTAGGATCTGCTTTTCATTTGGCTTGAAAAACAGCCTCTTCAACGTTTTCCCCAGCTCTGTGTCCTGTTTCTGGAAGCCTGGGGAGCACAAGGATCCCAGCCCAGACACACAGTCCTCTTTCATTGCCCTCAACTTCTCCACACAGCTGACAGCTTCCAGCCCAGACGTGATGTCCTTTAATGTACCAGCTTAGCCACAAGTTCCTGCCCTAAACAAGACGTAACCAGAAGCCCAGAAAAAGGCTGAGCAGTGGGCAAGGTTCCAGGAGCTGCCTTGGATTTTAGGGGGCTCTTCCTGTACTCCCAAACCCTTAATCCTTAAGGAGTTTTACAAGTCCAGGGCACATCGAGCTCTGCTGCAAAGCAGCCTCAGTGTGCTTTGCCCACTGTAAAGCTGTCAACATTGTCTCTGTTTGCGTACACGCATTTGGAGCTACTCCTCATGCCGCCAAGAGGGCCGGGAGCCAGCCAGCCTGCAGGAGGAATTCCTACTCGCGTCCCCAGCAGCGCCTGGAAGCGCTCACACTGGCAGGGCTGCGAGCGGGAGCCAGGCAAAAATCAACAAGAGGCGCCGCGTCGGCAGCCGCGGACACGCAGCCCTGCAGCCACGCAGCCCCTCTGCACAGAGACCACCTCTGCTTCCCGCAAGAGATAGGGGCTCTGATGGTTTTCTGCCACAGGCTAAGGAAAGCCGAAGTGTTGGAGACCTAAGGCAATGCATTTGAGTCCTCAGAAGCCTGAAAATATCTTGGAGGCAGAATCAGCAGACTAAAAGCTGGAACGTGGCAGAGGCAACTTCAGGACTGTGGGTCCAGAAGGACTGGTCTGGGGCAGTATTGAGAATGTCACCATTTTAGAAAATAACTATTCATTAATAAGCTTTTAAGCATTCCTGGCACATTTTCACAGGCCTTAATGCAAACAAACTCTTTAGAAGGTGGTCTCTCACTGTACAGGAGGAGTTGAGCCTCTAGGTCAGAGGAGAGACCAACGAATAAGTGAAGGAAGGAGCAGGGGTACCTCGGTGCCTCGGAAGCAGTTTGGGGAATGGCAGAGCAGTCTCCCTGCCCTAACTCTAAGACCCAGACAGCTTATGTTACTCAGGCTGAGCACTTACAGCACTGCAAGTCTCAGACATTCCTCAGCAGCTGCCAGAAACACAGACAAGGGCTGAGAGGACGCTTTGCAAAGTTATCACCACAGAAGGAGCCACCAGGCTTCACCAGGCAAGTCCTGTGGCTGACAATGCTGGTGCTGCTCCAACACACTGCTCTCAGCAGCACAAAGGTGCACCCAGACCTTGCCTTTGACAGGACCTGTGCTGCTCCACTCCTGTTCTTGAACTGGTCTGGCTGCTGTGGGCAGCAATCCTTCACACAGCTCCAGCACACTGCCTCAGCCCTGACCAGCCATCCCAGCTTGCCAGCACGGCCAGGCTTTGGTCTGGTCATTCAAAGGAGGGAGTTTCCCCTGGTGTTTGCTGCTGCTGTGGCACACTTCCTAGCACATCTGTGACTCTTGTCTGTTTGGAGTTCATAACACAGCAAATTTACATAAGTGAAGGTGCACAAGTAACAACCAAAAACTATCAGAAGATCCTTAACAAAACCCACAGTATCAAAAATTTAAGTATCTACACATCTCCTCCAACAAATGAGTGAATAAATACCAAATGGCACTGGACATTTTTGTCAGTCTCTGGGATTCAGTGAAAACGTTCCCATGTTTCTGTAACCATTTTCCTAGGCCCACATAGCACCTTCCAGGATGTGCAGGAGAAATCTCCAAGAAAAAAGCTGTAAGGCAGGTGAAGACACACTGTTACCTCTCGCACAGAAATCAGAGACATGGTGAAGACCCTTCTGACTCACAGGTCACTAGTCCAAAACTCCTCTTTACTCAGTCACCTCACCTTGTCTCAGTGACTGGAGCCATTTCACTCCAGGAGCTTCCTCCTGATGCTCAGAGGCTGATGTTTCCCAGGGGCTGACACCTATTTCGTCAGATCTATTTGCAATTCAGATTTATTTGCAGCACCAGATTTATTTGCAATTCACATACACCCAGTGACAGCAGAGAGGGAACTGGCTGGAGGCCCTGGGCTGTGCAGGACACAACCTGCTCTCCTTGCAACCAGGCTTGTGCTCTGCTCCATTCTGTCTGCCAGCAATGGATGTTCCCATTACTGTCATGCACAGCTTGGAAAAGAGAAACATTATGAGAAGCCACCTCGTAGTGTGGTCTCCCTGATGTCAGGTACACAGAATGCTTCCTACAAGCTACGCTTCAAACACACAACATGCTGGGAGCCTACAGTAACACAGTCTGGCAGCAAATGAAGACTGCCAACTTGGAAGGAAGAACTAAAAGCAGATGGATGCATCTGCATTAACTCAGGACAATGCAAATCTGTTTTTCTAGGGAAAGTCTGGAAGGAAAGCTGGCTTTTCATGGGGAAAGATCATTAGTGATACCCACAGATTCTGTCAAAGCCCTTCATCTGGACATTTGCTGAGAGCCTTGAGCTGTCTAAGCCTGTGCCTGAAGACAGTGTTTGGTAATGCCACCTGCCCCTCCTTATCCCACTCCTCTTTTCCTGCTTCTCACTCTCATCCACAATCCATGTGGCATTGCTCCTCAACTGCAGTGCAATGGGAACCCCTCGGTTACTGAAAGCAAATTCCTAACTGTGTCCTGAGCAACTCCTGACACCCAAGATACTCAGGTGGGGCTTCAGAGCAGCATGGCTCAGCTCCTGGTTCAGCCTTCCCTCAGAGCTGGGTCAACTCACTCAATTTTTGTTCATTAGCACCACCAGGCCTGTAGACACTGATAGAGGCCTTTGAGACAAGGACAAGCCTGCTCCATATGCCTGTCACCTATCTAAAGCCACAGGACTGTGAGATTTCCTATGCCTCTGGACACTTGCAACATCTTCACTCCAGCTGTTCAGATGCTGTAAGCGCTGCAGGGCACTGCCATCCCTCGACCTCGGAGAGCTTCTGCGGCACAGCACTAAAACAGATGATTAATAATTAACAAGTGCCATCAGGAACTCAACCACATCAACCTTCCTGTCCCACAGCCCGCTGCAAGCTGCTGACCTAATTATAGTCTCTATTCTTAGCTACTGTCCAGCCTCGCCACACAGGCACAGCCTGTTCAGCATCCTCCAGGAGGGGCCAGGTGTGACCCCTGCAGTGCAGATGTGCTAATGCATCGCAGGGTTATGCCACCACCAGAAGGTTCTGAGAAGAGAGCTGAATAAGCATCAAGCTTCAAACCCTGCTTCAGTTAGAAACTTACCAAACATCAGCTCGTATTTCAGGGAGCCTCAAAAGTGCAGCAGATTTGGAATAATAACAGATACGTGTGGAGAACACTGGAGGATCACAAACACTTCTGAGCCCAGCCATTCCTGGTCTTCAGGAGTCAGAAGCAGAGCTGCCTGTAACACATGAGCCTGGCCATATCTGACAGCTCCAAACATCACACACAGCCAGCACTGCATGTAGAAAAAAACGGTTTCCCCTCAGGACCTGGAAACAGCTCACCTGTTTCCAGCTGTACATCCCTTGTTCTGCTCTATTATCCTTGACACCTCTGTTGCCACTCACTTCAGTGTCAACCCTGGGCTTAGCTGTTCTGCTTAATGGGAGGCGAGGGCTCTGAATTTTGTATCAAACCCTCTGTCACCGCAGGCTGCTAGAGCTGTCAGGAGTGTGGCATATCATAGCCCCACCAAACTTCACAGACAGCTGAACTGCAACTCCCCCTTCGGCTCCTGGGAGCAGGCTGCTTACACTGGAGCTGGAGCAGCTCTCCCTCGGCACCGTGAGTGCTGTGATGCCTGCTGGCCCTGCCTGAACTCCAGCCAAGCAGAGAGCTGTGTGTTTGGGTGGGTTCCTGATGTGTGTCTGCACCAGCCCTTCACAACTTTCACCCAAAATCTGTGGTCTCAGTCCTGTTCCATGCATGCTTGAAATTACTAGCACTGCTAGGCTCAGTGAGAGGGAGATGGAGCAAAAGTCTGCAGCTCGTGTAGGCAGAAGGTCACTCCTAGCTTTAAAGATCTATTTATTAAGCTAGATGTGCTGTCCTTCATCTTGCATCTCTCTGAATTCACACTTACCCTGGCTCATTTAGCATCCTCTGCCACAGAGGAGGATCAGGAGCACTTTTCACAAGCCAGCAGATGCATTAGGCAAACAGCTTCAGACACCTGCCACCCAGGAAACTGGGGCTTGGAAACACTACAGAGTCCTCTCGGCTGAGCTTTGGGGATATCAGGTGGAGAGCAGTTCCCTACTTAACTGTTAGTGAAGAGAGAGAGCAGAGGGCAAAGAGAAACGGGATGCTAAAAGAGAGGGAAAAGCAACACAGGTCTGTGCCCAGCAGAAGAGGCACAAGCAACAGGGACACAGCAGTGGCAGGCTGGACCTGGGATGTCTCCTTTTCAGAGGTGAAGCATCACTTGTTGGTTCAATCAACAACTCAGAGCAAAAATTGTGCTGCCATATTTTCTCCCTCTGCACATTTCCAAGGCCGTCCTGCCTTCCAGCACAGCCTTTAGCAGCCTCCTGTGCCCACAAACCCAGCTGTGGAAGCGATCCCTCCAACAGCTCTGCCACATAACATGGCGAGGCCACACGGGTTCCTGCTAAAGAAGACCGGCCCTGCCCACAGAGGACCCGCACCCTGCTCTGGTCACTGCTGCCCTTCGCCATCAACAGCAGCACACACAATGAGATCAACGTCCAGCTATGGTCAGAGGGGTCAGAGCAAAGCAGCACTGACCCAGATGTGAACTTTCCTGTGCCTGAACTGCACGGTGCCTGTGCTGAGCTGTGAGCGGCGTGCAGCACGAATCCTCAGGGCTCAGGCTGAGCACCAAGCCAGCAGCCAGCACGTCATTCGCACATGCAGGGACTGCAACTCCACTTGTGCTAACAGCATGCCTGTTTCTGGGAGGTATGGCCAACTGCAAGTGCTGCTCACTTCATCACCACCTTCCCCTCCAGCCCCAGTGCTCATCCCATTCAATGGCTATATTCTCCTACAGCCTTTTCGAGCAGGAAACATCCAGATCCCAGTACCTAGAGCCTGGCTCTCCCTTCGTACCTGCAAACCACTGCAATACAAACACCAAAAGAACAAAAAACACAAAGGTGTTTCAGCTGCCTCCGGGCTCTGTCCCTGTTATCATATTTCATACAAATATTTGGCTGAAAAATACATTTCCTGGGACACTGCTGCAGCAAGCTGCTACACCTGTCAGCGTAAATGATGTTCTGCCAAGGGCAATCTCGCAGTGTCATCTCTAATAACATACTACTAAATCCCAGCTCATGGGGGACGTGCTCATCTGCTGGAAGGCTCTTCAGCAGCATGCTCAACCCCAACCTCGGCCCTGCTGCACCCCCATCTGCCCTCCCCCATCCTGCATTTCTTGCAGCACAGGCAGAGGAGCACATGGAGCAACCCCTTTGAGACCAACATGCAAACATCGCTGCACAGATGTTTTGTTAGTATCAGGAGAAGGCTATTACACATTCTGGTTCTTGCCAGCCTAGGTCCAAGGCAAATGTTTTACCCATATACATGTCAGAGCAACCATGGCAACTCTGCAGGCACAGACCAGGGGCAGGGTGTAGAGGACACAAGGCAACAGTCTCGTCAATGGTGTTCTGTGACAGGACAAGGGGCAACCACACAATGTCAGGTTCCTCAAGCCATTCTGCCACTCTTCTTTGAGAGATGTTTTATGAGGCATGGCAGCACTTCTATGTGTGTATCAAGGGCTTGGGAACACGAGCAGGACACACAGGGAACTAACTCTTTATGCACAAGTTCAGAGTAGGGCTCCAGAGCCTGTTTCCAGAAAAAGCAGCTACAGAAAGAAGATACAGCCCTCCAAGACCTGACCCTGAGCAAAGAATCAGTGTGCTGGGGGCTGGAAGAAACCTCTGGTGACCCTCTAGTCCAACCCTCTTCTAAAGCAGGGTCACCCACAGCAGACTGCTCAGGATCAAACACGCTGGTGGGTTTGGAATCTCTCCAAAGAAGGAGACTCCACAACCTCTCTGGGCAGCCTGCTCCTGGACTCCAGCATCCTCACAGCAAAGCAGTTTCTTCTCATCTTCAGATGGAACCTCCTGGGCTCCACTTCATGGCTGCTGCCCCTTGTCCTGTCACTGAACACCACTGAAAAGATTCTGGCCACATCCTCTTTCCCCCCCACCCTTTAGCTATTGCTCAGCATTGAGAAGATCCCCTTTCAAGCTGCTCTTTTCCAGGCTAAACAGCCCCTCTCAGGTCTCTCAGCCCTTCCTCCTCTCCAGTCCCCTCAACATCTCTGTAGCCTTCATTAGATTCTCTCCAGTAGCTCAGTAGTTCCTCCTCTCTCTTGAACTGCAGAGCACACAACTGAACACAGTACTCCAGATGTGGCTTCACTAGGGCAGAGCAGAGGGGGGGATGGCAGCAGGCATTGACAGAGCGCCCGAGAAAAGCATCCTGCAGCCAGCACCTAATGCTCTTCTTGGCAGCAGGGCTGCAGCATCCATGCATCCAGGCGAGGGGTGAAGGGATGGAGAGCTGCCAGATGTGTTTGGTGCTCCATCCACCAGGGAGCAGTGGAGATCCAAGGGGAAAATCCAAGTTATCCCTATTTGGACAGCAAGCTGTTTCAGGGCTGCGTGACTTTACCTCGCTCTCCAGCCTGCTCTCTTCCCTTCCAGCTCAGGACTCCACTTCCCCAGGGAACGTCTGGAAATTTGCACCATGAAGTCTGCACTGCCAAAACATCTGCAGCACTTCCAGCAGCACTGAGCACAGCTCTCTGCCCTGCCTGGGTAAGGCCAGAATGTATTTGGCCACTGACACACAATCCAGCCTTCCCCACATGATGGGGAAGTCACCCCATCAGGGGAAGCCACCTTTGGGGGAGGCTTCAGGCCATGTAAATATGACAGAAGGAGGTCGTGCTAATTGCTGTCTTTCCTGGGGAAAGGCCTTTAATAAGGGAGATGGAACAATTCCCAGCCATTGTACTAGGAACAAGGGGGAGAAGGGGGAGGAAAAGGACAACTGGGCAGAAAAGCTATAAGGAAACAGATTCTTTTGCTATGCACAGCCTGTTCAAATCCAGCAGTGTCTGGCAGGGGCAGAGGCAGAAGATAACATGTTCTCAGGCCTGAAGGTTGGCAACCCAGTGCAAGCTGGAGGTGGTTGGACCACAAGCAGTATGGCCCCAAAACCCATCATGAGCACACAGCACTGCCCAGTGCTGTCAGTGGGACACCAAAGCTGCAGCTACAGTTGGTAAGCAGACACTAGGTGCCCCTGCACAAACCTTTTCCAGGACCATTGGCAATGCAGCGAGGCCAAAAGACTGGAATCTTGTCAAATGCAGCACAGATGACTCAGGAGCCATCAGCAGGGAAGGAAGAAGTAGTTTAATAGCTCCTACCTGCAGACACATAGGAGTTTGGTTCCCAAAATTTCCAGATAAGCAGCTCAAGCAATGCCAACTAACTGTATTTCAGGCTATAGGTCTTTTGTTTGGGTTTTGTTTGATTGGTTTTTGTTGTTGTTTTGGTTTGAGTTTTTTCCTGAAATTTTTTTGTTTGCTTTAGTTTAGTTTGGGTTTAGTTTTTGCAACTGGCAAAGTATTTCTGCCTCACCAGTTCACACAAAGTACTATAGGCTGCTTCTGAACAGGGAGGAAGACTCTTGAAGCCAGTCCAGGCATCTAAAAATCCACCTCTGATGGTGAAGTGCTGAAACAAAAAAGGATCAATACCCTGCCCATCACTCACGGAGGAGTCTGCAGCCTGCACAGGTCACTGCAGTTCCCCATCTGTCTCAGAGATACTCCTCCCCAATTATGAAAAAGCCCAGAGATTTAACAGGCATGTTTTTCATCACTATCTGCTCAATCTGGTGAAAAACTCAACCTCGCATATTTGTTGTTGCAGCCAGCGGGTGGTGTGGTGCTGCAGAAACGAGATTTGGGTGAGAACTGCAGGCAGAAATCTGCTGAGGCCGGCTGGTGCTCCAGAAGGAACGCTTCCCGTTTAACCTCCTCCATTGCCTCCATTTGCAAAGCAGATTAAACATTGCAGAGTTACAAGATACAATTATGCTGAACAAGTTACGGTGCCAAGGATGGCACATTCCCCTTTGTAGCTTGATCAATATTACTTATTAGTAGCAAACCAGACCCCAAAATGGGAGCTGCTGCTGAGTGCAGAACTGCCCACAGCCAGCATTCCCCTTGCCTCTGCTTCATTAGGCACACAGAGGATCTGGCAGGGGCCGGCAATTAGATACAGAGCATTCAACTGCTCACCAATTCTCTGCAGATTCCACACAGATTACCTCCACGAAACAATCCATTGATCAGAGGTGTGTTCTCAGGCTCCACAGTTAATTACATTCCCTGCTGATGGATGAACAGCAAAGCCAAAATCCGCTGGTAGCTGAATGCCAAGCAATGTAACCCCAAACAAAGACAAGAGAGGCTGGGAAGGACTGCAGAGCTTTCAAGGTTAAAGCTGCCTACAAAACATGCAGGGGTCAGCAGGAACTGGGGACAGTGGCACGGGGACACCGTCCCGAGAGAAGCCAAAACTCAGCCTGACTCTCTGTGCTGGTGAGTTTGTCCACGTACAGGATGGGGATTATACAATACCGGGGAGGCAGCCAGGCTTGCTGGGAAGGATGCTGGAGTCGAGACCCCCACTGCACTTCTGCTCTCAGCTACCTTCTCATGTCCAGACTTGCCCGCTGCACTCTTGGTTTCCAAAGAAAAATGCACTCAGACTGAGGCCCCGGTTGGGAGGCGAATGATAGCTCACACCCAAAGCCTTGCTCCAACCGTCTGTGTCACCAGAAGAAATCCCAGCTGAGCCTCTTCCCAAATACCACAAGAAGATCTCTGGAACCAACCCAAGAGCTCAGCAAAAAGCCAGCACTATGGACAGAGAATCCAAGTCAGATGTCACTGTTTAACCTCTTCCAGACCCTGATAGGCAATCTGGGGTAGACACAGCCCTGCCAGCTACTCCAGCCTCTAACTATTTCTCCTGCTAGCAAGCATCTTCTTCTGTCCATGTCACCCTTCTCTTGTCCTGCCATCCAAGGCCGCTGAAGGTAAGATTACAACAACACAGCACTTCTCCATGGCACAAGCAGGGTGATTGACCCAGAGTAAAAAAGGACTCTGGGGCTGTTAAAATACACATGCAAAAAAAGTCCCCAGGCACAGAGAGAAACAACCCCATTATTATTGTTCTTGGGCTCCTAGTCTCGTGGCAGGGCAAAGGTGGCAATCACCTCCCACCCAGCCTGCTTATTCCATCAGAAGAAAGAAATCTGCACTAAAATGCCTTCTCTTCGAGTTCTAACCAAAGCCTGCACTGGACAGAGCCACACCAGCAGGAGAGCTCATCAGCGGTGCTTCAGCTCCGGCTCGACCCCCCAGGCAGTGGCTGTGTGGCAGGTGTGCCCAGCCCACCAGGCTCCTGTCTGCTCCTTACCTTTCAGGACACTGAGGACTGCATCGTTGCTGTAGCGCTTTTGGGCGGCGTTGGTTGCCACGCAGTGGTAAGCTCCAGCATCGCTCTCCTGCACATCCACAATTTGGAGGACACCATTCGGAAGAGTTATAAACCTGAGTGATCAAAAGGAAGAACGTGAGACAGGCTATGCCTTGCTTGAGCTGTTTGTCATCTCAAAGCCATTTTATCCCTTCCTTTCCTCCTGCAAATAGATCAGGGCAGGTTCTGTGATTCTGGTAGTCACGGCAAAATGGGACCAAGAAAGCTTTGGGCAATCCAACTGGTGATTCATTAAAAAGCAGCAGGCCTGGAGTCCTGACAAAACAGGATCTGCTTTTGAGAACTTTGCACAGCTGTACAGTATGGAACAACCACACAGGCACATTCTACACACAGGTTTGTAGATGACTCCAAGTGCACAAATGCCTACACTACAGCCAGTTTCACCACTTGCTTTTCACAAAGGTTTGGCAGAGAGAAAAAATACATTGCAAAGAAGTCTGAACATCATCTCTCCCCTGCTGCACCTCAAGTACATAGAATTGTTGTGGGTGGAAAAGACCTTTAAGATCACGGAGTCAAAATGTTAACCCAGCACTCTGAGGTCACCATGAAACCATGTCCCTCAGCGCTGCATCTACACAACTTTTAAATCCCTTCAGGGCTGGGGACTCCATCACTGCCCTGGGTAGCCTGTTCCAGAGCTTGACAATCTTTTCAGGGAAGGCATTTTTCATAGTGTCCAACTTAAACCTCCCATGGTGAGTACCAACTGACACACAGCTGCACCTTCATGGCCCAAAACCGTCAAGACACAGCCACATAAAGCTGCACCATTCCTGGCTTGATTCCTTTCGCTCTTCCCTGAGTTTCTGACTTTCACAAATTGACAGACTTAGAGCTGAGCATTCAGTATCCCCCACAATTGTCCACAGGAGCTACTGGGCAACACTTCCATGGAGTGAAATAGTTACATGGCTCATACTCTGAAGACAATCCTTGCTGCATTACACTGAACAAAGCAGATGATTAGCAATTAGCATAAAAGTAGGAGCTGGCTGTCAGCATCTCCATTTTCTGCCTGGATTCCTAGATGGCAGCCTCTTTATTCTTGAATGCAAGGCACAAAGCCTGTGTGATCCTTTTTAATTATATATGAGATCCATTTTTAATTGCAAGCTTCTATAAACAGAGCTGCTGAGCTTTGACAGGCAGCTCTGGGTTATCAGTCTTCATTATGAAGAGGACATGTTCAAAGGCAATTGCTAAGGGGAGGGACAGAAGCTATTCCATGGGAATAGCATAAAGACAAGTCAGAAGCATGAACACCAGTCCTTCCATGCACCAAGATCACAATAAGTAAACTCTCCAAGTAAAACTGGTTGTCCAGGTACTGAGACAACTGGAGTGCCATGAGGGAGGGTCATAGAATGAGAAGACCTTAAGAAGTCATTCATCCTGTGTTCAAGCCATGGTCCCCACACCTCCTGCTGCAAACATTTCTCCTAACTCTCCAGTCACACAAATACCTCCCTTGCCCTAAGCAGTCTGTTCCAGAGACAAATACCCCTGCTGCAAATCTAGGGTCTAGCCTGAACCTCAGTGGCAATCTGAGTTCATCACTTCTTGTCATATTGACAGCTGATGAAGAAACAGAAGAGCTAGACAAGTTCCTCCAGTGACCAGACTGTTTCTACTGGCACGATCCTACAGTCTGAATCATGGACATAGACTTGCTGAAGCTTCCCACGATCCCTAAAGCCATGCTCCCACTACTTACAGAAAGGCTTTTCTCAGGATCAATCTCCAGAGACCTCAGAGGAGGTGGTGCCCAGAAATCCCTCATCAAGATGCCTCATCAGGACACAGGAGAAAGGAGACAAATATTTGCATCCTCTCAGCTCTGTGAGGGAAAGCCTCCCACTGCGATAATATTTATTTTTGTCATGCATCTGCTATTTGAGTCTGTAATTAATAGCAACATATTTCAAACACTAGGCAAGGCATCTCCCAGCCACAGAAAGACATTCCAGCTATGTAGCACAGACTCACTGAGGCAGGCAAGGACCTCTGAAAGTTGTCTATGGTCTTTACCCTCTCAAAGCAGGGTGGGCTAGTCCAGGTTGCTTAGAACTGTATCCAGGGTCATGCTCAGCCAACGTGTCTAACTTCTCTTGACAGCAGAAATCCAGCTACTGTGCTTCTAAAGAGAGCAGGAGCTTGAGGCAAGCAGGAGTAGAGATTCAGTCAAGATATAGCTCAAGATGGCTCCTTTCGTGAGGCAAGCAGTAGAGAGATCTACTTAATGCAGTACATGCAGTTAGGAAAGCACAGCAGAGGTTGAGCTTTGCTCTCCCAGGGAAGCAAGAAGGGAAGAAAGGCAGGATTTCTCTATCCACAATTCCTTCTAGCTGCTCACAAAGCCTCCATCTCTTTAGGCTCCCAGCAGCCCTGGACGAGAAGCCTCTGGGCAGCCTGCAAGGGCATTCTGCTCCCTACCCAGGCTCTCTGCAAAGAAACCAAGTTTGCCTGATGATTCAGAGAAGATACTTAGTGTTACCTTTCCTTCCACACAAAGGGCTGATCTTCTTGTCTGCTTCACAATGGATTAAGTAGAAACCGAAAAACAAAAGGACGAGAGAGAGAGAAGCAGATATTATGGCACCTTTGCAGTCCAAGGAGTTTGACAGCTGCAGTGCCAGAATCTCACAGGAGACTGACAGAAGGCAAGTCCCCTACTTGCAGCAGGTAGCTAGTTGAAGGGCAGCACATTCAAACCAGGGTCCAGCTACCATGGAACGCAGCAAGCTGTCAGAGCAACAGGGCACGAACAAGTAGCTGCACCACTCTCTGCTCCTCCCTGAGCAGATTCTACACAGGCGAAGAGGCAGAGGAGAAAGCACAGAGGGGCCAACAGCTGCTCACCTCCTTAGTGCTGATTACCAGGGCAGTGCTCACAAATTGTGTGTATAGCAGAGAATATTCCAGCACTGACAGTCTAACTCCCTTTCTTTCTGTTTCTGGCACACCCTCCTTCACAGCCTTTTAGACTCATGCAGCAGTCCTAAGGACAAGTCAGGAACCTGCAGCTTTGACATAAACTCACAGGTTGCAAGTCAAGCCCTGTTCATGAACGTGAGCCATACTAAGGCACTTCTGACACATGACGTAAGTGAGAGTTTTACTGTGTGGAGAGTTCATTTAGCCAAAACATGGAAGAAGATACTGTGATTGCAGACATGTGATGGGTAGGGTATGTGTTTATGTGCTGACCTCCAAAGACCTCCAGTTCCTAGCAAGTACTCAGCTCTAGGGAAAAATAAACAGCAGTTTGGAGGCTGGTGTGAAATCCAGCCAGCGCATAAAACAGAGAGGTGATTACACCAAGAGATGTAGCACACACCCCAAAGCAACTACAACCCAAGGAAAACCTGCAAGCCACTTCTCAGCAGCTGCTGCAGATTTAAGACATGGTTTTTAAAAGTACCTCAGAGCCAGAACTGCAAAATATTTCTCTCCCTTACTCGTATATGAGAGTTAAGATTTTGTCCTGGACTTACAGAGCAGGGCTCTGTAAACTCTGAAAACATCAGTAAGCACTGCACTACCCTTTGAGTTGTCTTTCTTAAGATCAGCCTGCAGCACCTTCAAGCTTGGCACCATGCTAGAACCTGCACCCAAGGGCAGAGGTTGAGGAGAGTGCCCAAAGGTAAGATCAACACTAAAAAAAAGAGAAGAAGAAAAAAGAAAATGAGCAATGTCAGCTGCCCATGATTATTCCATCTCTCTTAAAAGAGATGATAAACACTGATGTAGTAGCATTATCTCAGGGCTTGTATCTACAGCCCCGGAGCCTGATTTTGTACATACACCTAACCAAGCTATTCTGGAAGATGAAATCATCATCCTGACGCCTACCTATCCAAATGATTGCATCTTCCCAGGCTCATCAGAAGCGTGCACAGGAGGGAGTCCACAGTAATCAGGCTGGCCTGCAATCCAGTCCTTAGGCGTGATGCGGTAAGGATAACAGAGAGCGCTGGTTGGCAGCCAACGTTTCCTGGAATTCACTTAATTCCTTCGAAAGCTGGTTATATTAAACCCAACAACCATCAGACAACAACAACCAAAAAAAATAGAAAGAAAATCCTTCTGAAAAAGCATATTAGCTAAAACATGATTTAAAAAGCAAGATCTGCAGGCAGAGATTATGGGCTGGCTTTTACAAGGAAAACAATTTTCAGGCTGCCCGTGTTGAAAGCAGTCTCTGAGCAAGTAATTTCACAACATCCATCGAGCTGTCTCATTAAAAAGCCATTGCCCTATTTATGGCACACTTCCCTCTGCAATCCCTTTTTTTTTGGGGTGTGTGTGTGTGTGTGCTTGGATCTGGGTTTTGGTTTGGTTTCTTCCCCCTCCTTTTTACATTAATTAATTTTCTTCTCATTACAAAGCAACAGCCTCCTCAAAACCTTCAGACTCTGGGATATAAGCAGCTATTATTACAGAAACAATCACTGCTGCAAAACTATTCCTAAACCTCACCCCACCCTTCTTTCCTTCATCTCTTCCTGCCTCCTGGCTTAACTTCCCTGGGAGGGAAACAGCTCCTTCTGCAGAACAGAAAATGACTTTTCAAGAATTAAAGGACAATGCAGTCAGTGATCCCCTGCAGGATCTGTGATGTCTACAGACCAACTAACAGTCAGCTAATGGTTTATCCCCTTCTCATGCCTGTATCCGACTTCCATTAAGGAAAAGTTATCATGCTGCAGGACTCTTATCTTTTCCCCCAGAAAAGAAAACTGAAGGTCTTTTGCTAGATAACCTCTAAACATTGGAACAGAACAAATGGAAAGATCTCTCAGGTTACCGAGCACACACAGTGCTCCAGAAGAATCATTAATCCCAAGACAAATCTGTAGGGGCAAACAGCAAAGAAAACAACTGACCCTAAAACCACAACCAAAATGAGAAAAAAACCACATCATGGAGCTCATCTGGGTACACTTAGTACCCCCAGCACTGTAACCCCACAGTCAGCTGGAGAAATATTCCACACACCAGTCCCAAATCTCTCAATTCACTCCTCGCAAGAGTACAAGCCAAAGGCAGCCATGCCACAGCCTGCTGTGCCCTGTCCCATACACACAGGCCCTTGTAGGTGCAGGTTCTGTGCTGTAAGAACTGGCACTATTTCAAGGCTCTCTGTTCTCTTTTGTGCTGCAGTCTGTCCCTCTGCTTACTCTTCTTGATTTCCCTCCAACACAGTGGATGAAGAGAAAGCAGCTGACATAAACTGTGCTGAAATCATGCACCTCTGCATACAGACTTTCCAAGTCACTGGAGAACTGTGGCCGGAGTCTCAATTACTTTGTTTATTAGCCAATTTCCAGCTCTTTTCAGCACCCTGAAACTATCTTTTTTAGAATGAGGACTTGGTTGAACAAAGGTTCCAGAATGAGAGATTGGTAATATAATACTTGCTTCTTTTTCGTTCTTTTTTCTTTTGGTGGGTTGGATTTTGGGGAAAGTTAATTTCATTTAGGTGTTTTAAGGATCTGTTTGCCCACCTTCTCCCTAATAACGTAACTATCAGGTCCAAACGCAGTCTATAATCTCTCTCTTCATTCTCCCTTTTTACAAAGGATTTCCGCATCCTAAATGGTCAGGTTTTGTTCTGCTTTATTGCAAGCCATCAGGGAATCACCTGGGTTCTGCTGGAACAGCTTCGTGGTCCTTCTCCCAGGTGATGACAGGGGAGGGCAGCCCTTCGATGCGACACTCGAAGCGGGCCATGCCATTTTCTTCCACCGCCTGCGACTGCGGCTGCTGGGAAAAGCGTGATAATGCTGGGGAAAGAAGAAAGGAAGGGAAGTTAACCACTCCGTGTTTCTGCTGAGAAAGGCAAACTGTTTTGATGTAGGAGTTGAGAGGAAGGCTTTTCTCTCCTGAAGATAGCCTGAAATGTAATTCCTGCCTTTCCTCTGCCCTACAGACCCTCAGCAGTCCTAACTGTAGCTGAAAGGTTTCAATGGGCAAATTTGCCTCATCTCATTTTCTGCTTGAAGGCAACAGCACGAGAGGAAAGACAGGCAATCAGCTGGGTTCAGCAGATACCTAAGTTGCTTCCTTGTCTGTTCACTTGCTCCATTTGGGAAGGACACACAGAATGACAAAAGAAGGGAAATGCCACAACCCCAAGAGACAAGAGTTTCCCCTTGCTTTGCTTTAATTTCTTGTGGCAGCAAGAATGCATGGCAAGAGGAAGAACACAGCCAGACGTCAAGTTACTTACACAAACCAACTGTCCACAGGCTGCCAATGCTGGAAGCTAGACAAGAGACCATAAAGGCTATGACTCTCTTCCTCCATGGTGAGCAGCTTTGCCTGCAGAAACCAACTCCATCCTACTCCAGCAGATGAGATGCAGCCAAAGGAACAGAGACACAGCACCTTGCTAAAAGTAGGATGGATTTCATGCCAGGATACTTGTTTGCTCTGCAAGTGTCATCCCTGTCTATATGCTTCTTCTAGAGAGACTGAATTTGCTTTGGAAACACAGCACTAACGTTTGTGATTGCTTTTGGACCGCACCCTTCCCATCATTCATACGCAGCTGCCTCATCTTCCTCCTTTTCCACGAAGACAGCAAAGCCCTGCTGACTTCAGCAGAGCTGAAATCCTCCTCCTGGGGCTGTCAGCATCTGTCCTATCAGCAGCATAACCCGAAGGCATCTCAGTCACACGGTGGAGTTTTGAATATGCATGCAGGCTCCTTGATGGGAGCAGAAAGCTTCTATTCTTCTCCACCAGAAGAATTGGTTCCTGCTTCTCTGTTAAACTGCCTTTGCAGTTAAACTCACCCTGTCAGACAAATTCATCCATCTAACACAAGTGCCAGAAGTCCTGAATGTGGCACAATAAACACATATTTCAGCCAGAAAATAGGCCTGACTGCTGGGCCAAGCACAGCACTGTGCTTAGGAGGACCCCAGTGACCTTCTGGTCCTCCAGCACAATTCTGTGCTTGTCCCACCACCACTTCCCAAGAACATCCATCATTGCTTTAGATCTTACAGGGCACCAAAACTGCGGTTCTCTTTGCACTGCACACAAGCACAATCACACACTTCACTGCAGTGCTAGCTTGAGAGAGTAGGTACAGTTCTGAAAATTAAATGCTTTTACATGACCCATTTTAACCTCAGCATATTCTCAGCTGTCATTAGTGTTTTTCTTTAATTTAAATAGTTCTCACATGTTTAAAGCAACTCATTGCTCTCCTCAGCAGCTACAGACTGAGCTCTCCCACCAGCTGTCTGCCAAGTCTAGTTTTTCAGCTCCATACAAATGGCAATGAGAAATGTTTTCCTGGAAAACTCTGAAAAAGACATTAATATGGAAGGCCCCAGTTCAGCCAACTGCTTCAGTATTTGCAAATACATGCTGCAGACCACTTTAACACTGATTACAGTATCTTCTAAGCTTGTGTCAATAAAACTTGCTGACCCCGAGAATTTAAAAGATATCCACCCAGTGCCACTGCATGTTCAGGATGGCACCAGCAAAACAACCTCTTCCTGGCAGCAGATAATCCTTAATGCTCTTTCCTGTTACCCTCTTCTCATCCTACAAGGCTAAATGAGAATACTCTGTCAGGCTCTGAAGGCCTCTGTACCCAGAAAGGTCATGATGGGAGGCAGGAACCCTTCTAAAAAGATGAAATCTATAGGTATCTCTGTTCCCTTCACTTGATGCCAGGTCACTTGTGACTCTTCTGCTCATTATGAAGTGGCATCACCTAAGCTGATATGATGAGATCCCAAAATTTACAGCAGTTTTAGAGCAGCCTCCAGAGACTGGACAACCTAACTAGGATATGCTCTACATGAACAGCAGTGTCACTGTCCCCAGCAGTGGTGAAAAGTTTCCATAAATCCCAGCAGGCAGCTCTCTACCCTCTTTGTTCTGCCTTGCAGCTGCATGCATATGTATTCCGTACAGGTCAGTAAGAGATGCAGGACATTTAGACTGAACTCTGCACAGTTTGGCACACAAAAGGTGACAGTGCCTCCTGGGCTCCTCAAGGTTACCCAGAAAATAACCTGTCCCAAAGCAAGGGACTCCTCATTATTCCTCCCCGTTATCTGCCAGACCTGTATGTGCAAGCTGGAAATGCCCTGCTGAGAACTGGATCCTGCCCTTCACCTCCATCCTGCCTCATTTGCCTGCTGTGCTGGGCTCCAAAATGTCTCTTTAAAAGCAAAGAGCCAAGAACTGAACTACACCCGTGACAGATTTCTCATTAGGATGTGGAGGAGCATGACTAAAGAGGGACCCTGATTAGGGAGTGCAGCGTCCCTCTCCCTGCAAGCAGGAGCTGCCAGGCTCCCCGAGCACCGCCCAGCTCCTCAGCACAGCCAGCGAAGGCCAAGAGCTCAGTGGGTGCCAGAGGTTCAACCCTGGCAGCACAGAGCTAACAAAGTGTTGTCTATTAGTGCCTTCTCACAATAACTCTTGGGGTGAGATTCACAGGCTGAAAATCAAATCACTTCTGCAAGCTCTGAAAGAAGCAGCCTGCAGCCTCCATAGTGAAGGAGAAGACAGGGAGCGTGAACATGATCTTCTGTGCTCAGAAAGCAACACCAAAGCAAGGTAAGATTGGTGAAAAAGTTTATTTGATGCAGGACTGAACAAGAACCCTGGATCTCAGCGCTGGCAAGGCTCAGGCAGAGACAGACTTCCTATCCAGGCTCATCACTGCTCCACCAGTATCCTCTGCATCAGCCTGGGGCCAAAACCACAGCATACTGTGATCTGTTGTGTCCCTTCTCTCATTGCAAGGTGAAATGGAGGAGGCAACACCTACAGTGTGACCCAATTCAGGCTCAGAGCTAGTGCTGGGAGGACAGAAGAGAATCAGCCAGAGCAAGACAAACCTGCTGTGGAAGCAGGTCCTGCCAATCTGACACACTGCACAGATGTGCATGCAGGTCATAGCGAGAGCAAGACAGGCTTCAACACACTGCTCACCCTAAGGCCACAGGGATCCTTAGGAGGGGCTCTTCTCCTCCAGAAACACATTGTGATGGAAAGGATTGCTGCAGAAGGTCTATGAAGAGGTTTTCATGTAGGAAGGCAGGGAAAGGAGATGCTTGAGGGGAAAAGGAAAATAAAGATGACAGATATGTACTCATCATTATTTTCAGCTCCTCAGCTAGAGTTTAGCTTGCAAAGCCATTCCAAGCCACAAAACGCCTCCCAGCCCTGTTGCACTGATTATCCTGAACACCTTAATAGGCCACTCAGCAAAAATTACCCACTGCAGGTGAGAAGGTGAAGAGCATTACAGCAAATTGCCCTCAGCAACATGCCAAAGCTTCAGACTCTGTCTTCAGGAATGGAGCAGCAGCTCCGTCCTTGCTGACACGCTAAACCCAGCTGGAGCCAAGCCGTGTGTGCCAAGGCTTTTAGCCCCAAACCCAGGGGTGACTGCAGCATGGTGAAACCCAGCACCCTCCTCCTCTCCCAGCAGCCTGATCGGTGCAGGAGGCCACGAGCTTGGAAAGACTGCCAGCCAGCAACACTACACCCCAGGCAGAAAATGCAGTCTATGCAAGGAATTCAGCCTTCTGAAATCGGCTTGCTGCTCTCTCCCACAGCGCTTTGCCCCCAGACTCTCCATGTGCTTGTCCTCTTTGTACCTTTTCTAATTATTAGTAGGTATTTCTTCTGAGATGGGGCCCATTCAGTCCCCATTGTCCCTGAAGAGCTTACCTCTGAACAAGCCATAGGGGAAGGCAAACACACAGAAAATCACGGCGGTGATTTGCCAGGGCCCTGCAGCTCAGAACAGGCTGAGCCAGAACAAGACTGAGGCTGCAGAGCCATATGGCAGCACAGGACCTGTAGTGCCCACATAGTTCATACATGGCTCGCTCCTGCCTCTTCACAGATCCCATTTCCACACCTACTTGAACCAGCCTTTGAAAGTCACATCTGTGGATGGTCCAGAGCCTGTGCATTCATCTGCTGGAGGTTTTCCTGCCCAGCCTGGTTCTGCTCACAGCCTTCCCTCACCTATACACCTAATCCACAAAACAAATAGCATAAAATCCATTAAATAAATCCTTAAAATGAGAGTAAATCCCAAGCTGCCTTCCCTCAAATCCCAGACCCACCATACACCACGGAGAAGAGATTCTCCCTGTAGAGAGTGGATGACGCCAGCCCATGTGCCTCACACCCAGGTGCAGTAACACATCAAACTTCTCCTGCACTGGCTGCCAGCAGCCACACAAGGCAGGCTTGTTCCTTCCAGGCACAGCAAACATCTTCATCTGACAGTCACAATTACTGTAATTTTCTAGAACCTCCCTCGCACAAAATGTTTAAGCTAAATGAACAGCTTTAACAAATCTTCCCCAGTGTAGTTATTAACAGGTAGAAAACGACACCTTCCCACAACTTAAATAACGCCCCTGGTACTTCCATGTGGGAGCACACAGGGCTGGGAGAAATCCCCCTCCAAATCTAATCCAGCAGCCTGAGCAGCTGTTCACTGCACAGGCACGCTCACACCGAGAGCCCTCACAGATCTGCTCCTCTTCATTAGCCACAGCCACGAGGTGTGGATGACTGACCATGGATGGATGCCTGGCCTGGAGAAGGAAGTGCACTGCAGGTCAGAAGTACAAGCTAGTGGCAGGGCTGCCTTGTTGAAGACAAAGCTTTGGAGAGACTTTATGGCAGCCTTCCAGTACAGGAATGCTGGGGAGGGGCTTTTTACAAGGGCTTGTAGCAGTAAGACAAGAGAGAACAGCTTTAAGCTGGAAGAGAGGGAGATTTAGACTGGGTATTAGGAAAAAATTCATTACAGGGAAGGTGGTGAGACATTGGAACGGGTTGTCCAGGGAAGCCCTCTCCCTGGAAGTGTTCAAGGCCGGGTTGGATGGGGCCTTGAGCATCTGAGGAAAAGGATCCGGGGGTGTCTGGGTTGATGAAAAGCTCAACATGAGCCTGAAGTGTGCACATGCAGCCCAGACAGCAACCAAGTGCTGGGCTGCAGCAAGAGAAGCATGGCCAGCAGGGCNGCCTACAGGAAGGCTGGGGAGGGACTATTTACAAGGTCTTGTAATGACAGGACAAGGGGCAATGGGTTTAAACTGGCAGAGGGGAGATTTAGACTGGATGTTAGGAGGAAGTTCTTTACAGTGAGGGCGGTGAGGCACTGGCACAGGTTGCCCAGAGAGGTTGTGGCTGCTCCCTCCCTGGAGGTGTTTAAGGCCAGGTTGGACAAGGCCTTGATTCTATGATCTTGGTCTAGTAGAAGGCATCCCTGCCCACGGCAGGGAGGTGAGAACTAGATGATCTTTAAGGTCACTTTCAACCCAAAACATTCAATGATTCTATGATGACTCTGTGATAACAAATCTCACCTGCTGAACAGGTTTTCTTCTACTGCTCAGTACTGACCAGCAGTGCCCAGGCCAAGCAGCACAATGAGGAACTCCATCTACATGTAGACAGCTTTGGAGAGGCTTCTGCGTTGAAGTGGTGGCAGGAATAAAACCCAAGCCTTTGCAATCCCTCTGCACCAGCTGAATGCTGATGCAGAGAGGGCTTCTGCCTAAGCCACAAAACAAACTGCAGCCAGAGATGCATTTCATTAATCAATTCCCTCACTGCTCCCCGTTCAGAACTGAATCTGTTATGCCAAGCGCCTGCATGTGCCGCAGCAGCAGCACTTCCCCTGTGCAATAAAAGGAGACATGAGCACCACGAGGAGGGGGTTCACCTGAAATTCCTTGCTTCTGGGGGAAAACTCAGAATGGGATGGAGAGATGTTTCACCTAGATAGGCTCCTCTGGAAAAGTCCAGAGGGAGGCAAAGACAATTTAAGCTGTCTTCCTTGTTTTGAGATGTCTCCACAGCTCTCACTTGTGAGACATCAAACAACAATCCCTGGTTTGGAACAGAGGCACAAACCATTGTTACCAGGCAAGAGGCATGGTGCAAACTTCAACAAGTCACCTCTAAAAGGGAATATATCCTAATTAATTCAGGGTGGCTGGGACTGGAGCAGGAGCAGCCAAATATGTCCTCCTGGATTAATGAAGCCTTTTCTACTCCACGTCTCCCACTTCCCCAGACAGTATCTGCATGCAGGATTCGTGATTCCATCTTCACAGCCCTCAGGGGTCCCTTCACTTAATGAAATACTGAGACCAGCTATTTATCTGGAACTACAAATCACTGCAGGGAGGGAACGGGAGGGATGGGTGACCAGCAGTCTGCAGGTGCTGCATGCTAAACATTTTCTCAGCAGAAAAGGAGGATGTGTTGCAAAGGTGATTTTCCCCTGATCTGGCAAAAGCTTCATCTGCCATCAGTGTTCTGGTTTCTACAGTAGTGCTCACAGGCTGAAAGAAACACTTGGCCAAACCTGGACCACCCTGCCAGAAGTTAAATACACCTTGTTGTGAACTGGGCGTTGGGGCAAGCACTCTGCATCTTCACAGCTCTGAGAAGGACAAAGCACCTCTGGTGGTGTGCTGTGCAGCTGCACTCATCAGCATTTACATAAGTCACTGACTAGAGAGAAGTGTTACCATATTTGCATTGTTTTCTAACCTCACCTGTTTGGTAGGTCAAGGACTCATTTACTGTCACTCGCACACTTAAAATAGCTCCAGAAGCCATTCCTGAATACAAAGGAATTTCGTTCTTGAATGCTTTGCAAAGATGCAGCAGTTCAGATCTTGGAGTACCCTTCTCAGAGATCAAATTGAAAAGCAGACTGAAGAGTCCTCTTTCATCTCTTCCCTTATAAAGAAAGAGTCCTGACACCAAGTGGAGCTGCAGACTCTCATGCAGACAGCCCTTTGTCCCAGCCTCCACACTGCTCTTCACTGGTTGGACTTTCTCCTGGAGTTCAGAGATTTGTTCTGCCAGTTGAGAACATCTGAGCAAACCCAGTGGCACCTACTAAGGGCACTAAAGCTGCTTGGCTCTGCCCTGGTCTCAGCATTCCTTACTCAGCAGTAAACTCCCCAGTCCCCTCCACCCTCTTCCCGAATTATGCTGATTGTTCGCCAGGGAAGCCAGAAGAGATCAATGGTGACCTGGAGGCAGCCAGGCTGATGTGCATGGCCAAATCCAGTGTATGAGACCTAGAGCATGTTCCCAGCACTGCCATTTGCTCTGCTTAGGACTATGACCTTCCTGCAGCTCTCCAGCTGAACTTGTTCTCAGTTCCTTACAGAAGAGCTTTTCAAGTTCTTAGGTGATCAGACCACCACCTTCTCACAGGATGGCCAGGATGGAAGGTATTTGGTCAGCTCCTCATTTGCATTGTGACCAGCTCTTCAGGCCCAGCACCAGGAACTGCAGGAGGGGAACCTTCAGATTATCAAAAAAGTGTCAGAGAAGGTTACCCTGATCTGTCTGCCTATTTCAGTTCAAACTTCCCTGCCCTTCCTACCTATTACAGTTCAAACTCCCCTTTTGCATCTGACATTGCAAACACCACTCAGATACACCATCAGAAAGTCAAGGACAAGAACAGCCCAGTACTCTGCAGGAGAGGAGTAGCAGAGGAGAGGAGAGGCAGCCATGGGACCAGGAGCTCTGGGTCCTGCCTATGCATGTGACTTGTCAGAGACAGAAAGAGATGATGGCAGAAGGCTGCCTGGGAGCACAAGTCCAAGACCATGGTCTAGTTCAGTCTCTATATGAAGGGAGATTCTCATCATAAGCAGTTCAGACTACAGTGATGCACAAAGATTTATTTATCCAGAAGGCCCAAGCACACTGCTCTCTCCCACTGCATACTGCAGTTGAAAAGCAGGGTCTTGAATACATCCTTCCATGGTGGGACATGCTCGCTGGCACCAAAGCCTCATAAAACTGTTTTGGCTGATCTGCTCTCCTCCCACACCTGAAAATCAGCAGCACTGTGATTTTCACTTCCCAAATACATCATCTTAAAGCACAGCATCTGTGCCCATTTGGATTCTGGTATCTCCCTCAGCTCCAGCAGACACACAGAGAGAACCTCAGCACTCCTGTGCTCACTACTGTCACCAGCCTGGACTCTCAGCAGACAAGTTAACTTTGCCAAAAATTAAGCCCCTGCTAATCTTCTGCTACTCAAGGGCTCAAGGCATACTTAAGCTTTCACAAACAAAAGCCATCAGAAAGGGAGACATCCAACATCCTGTCCATAGGGATCTCACAGCACAGAAGGTGAAAGATCCCAAGGCCTCTCTTGGTGCATCAGTTCCCAATGTCTTTATCATTTTCATAAGATCATATACAGACACACTAAAGCTGTCAAAGTCACAAGTTCTAAATAGATAGAGCAGTAAATACCCCTAGAAGCCTGTTAAGATCTAAGCCAGCTACTGAAAGCAGGGACAAAGGGGAGCTTGGACCACCTGAGCACAGCCTGGCTCATTTCCAGTGCTTTTTTGCCCCTCAAGCAACCACCCACATCCGCTCGATGGTCTCTCAGTGGTTAAATTCTTTTATCATTGTATCCACACTCTTTCTCAGGGCAGATTCTGATCTGGACAGAGTTGTAGGCCACCCACTGCCACCTCTAGGGTGTGGACAGGATAAGGAGCATAGCACAGTTGAGCTGGGAGTACACAACACACCAATGCAAGCAGCTCCATCCCAACAGAGCTTTCTCCCAACTGCTTGCACAGCATCTGGCCCTTCAGCTTCAGTCAGTGCTCACAAATTCAGGTGAGCACTCCTTACCTATGTCACTGGGCAACAAGCCCATCGCAGCCTTGGTCAGGAGAGCCAGACCCCCACAAAAAACTTCCCTGACAGAGGGTGCTGCGCTCAGGGCTGTGAAGTGTTGAGAGTGAGGAGGGTCTTGGTTTTTAAACCTGGGAGTCACACAGGATGTTAACAGTGGAAGACACCACTGCTGCTTTGTGGACTATCTCAAACTCCACCTACACATCATTAATAAAATTTCACTTTATGGACACCATCTCAAGTTCTCTGGGAGGCAGATGGTCTGCATAAACACCAGGAGGGGGACAACCCAAAAATGATCAAAAAACTCCCAACACTTACTTGAAAATCTGACGACAGCCGTTTGACTGGTGACAGCTCCTAGGGAGCTGTGAGACACACAGGAGTAATTACCCTCAGCATCAGCCCTCTCAGGGTATGTACTGTCCTTTGCCACAGCCTGGGATGAGATGAAGAGTGATCCATTTGGAAGTACGTGCAGGTGTTCCTGCTCCACTAATGGCAACCCGTTCTTCTTCCATGTGATATTGGTCACCTGCTCACCAGGGGCCAGGTTACAATCCAAAACCACGTCTCGATATGGCTCCAGTATCACCTTTGCAGGACCAGCACTACAGCTCAGCTCCAGTGAGTCCCCTTCCAACAGCCTCCCTGCAAAGAAAAGACAGCGTTGCAGTGGGAGTTGCCCTCTGGGATTATTCCCATCCTATTTTACAGTGTGAAGGAGCACAGTTCTCCCTGAGCATGCTTGGAGATGACATGTGAAATTCAGCCCTGTTAGGTGACCAGCACCTCCCATGACACTGGTGCGCTGCATTCTCCATTACACATCCCTAGGGCTGCACAGCCTGCCCCATTTCTGCAATCATTTTGTCTACACTTGTTTTTTCCATGCTAGATTCAAGTAGAGATGAACAAATGGAAGAAGGTGAAGTGAAACAAAGGCAGAAGAACATGCAGCAAGGGCCCCCAGTCTGCCATGGCTGACCAGGACAAGTGAGGGATTTCCCTCATCTAGCTGCAAACCAAGGCTGATCAACCCCTACAAGACAACTAAGTGCAAGCAATGGTATTCAAACCCAGCTTGGTACTCCACTGCCAATGACCACGACTTGATTGGAGCAGTTCCTGCTACGGGGTAACTGGCAGTAAGAGCTCAACCCCAGGAAGGAAGCCAGAAAGACACCATCTACCACTCATGTTGGCATACTGTAAACTCCTTTCAAAGGAAAACAAAATGCTTAGCAATATCTAAAAGGTGAGTGTCAAGACTCTTTTCAGTAGTGTCCAGTGATAGGACAAGAGGCAACAGGCACAACCTAAGCACAGGAGGTTCCATCTGAACATAAGGGGGAAAAGCTCTTTCCTTTGACATCATCAGAACACTAAGGCTGCCCAGAGAGGGTGTGGAGTCTGCTCCTCTGAAAAGATTCTAAACCCACCTGGACATGACCCTGAGAAACCTGCTTTAACAGGGAGGGTGAATTAGATTGGGGTTGGAACTAGATGATCCTTGAGGTCCCTTCCAACCTTACCATTCTATGATTCTATGGCAGATAATATCCAGAGGTCCCTTCCAGCCCATACTATTTTGTGATTCTCTGAAAGAATGGCTAAAAACAGGACCTGATGTCTCTGAGTGTTTCATCTCTTTTAGGTGAATCCATGAGTGTGGATGGATGTGTTTTCCCCACCAGAAAGGAATACTCCAGCTGCAAGCAGGCAGTATCCAGAACATGCCCTTAGGCAACCTGCCTGCTGCAGCCAGAGGCCAGAGCAGTGACCAGAAGCAAGCGAAGCTGAACAGGTCTTGGTCTGGCTGATTTCCAAACCCATGCACTTGTAGGAGAGCTCCACCTCTGAAACAAGGCTCAGCATTTCCTAAAAGAATATTGCCATTAATAAAATGCATTTGCCGTTAGAGTTCTCCAGAGACACTAAGTCAATGTTAGCTGGCAGCGCTGCTTCCACACACCAGCAATTCCAATCTCTGCTGTGCTCAAACCATCACCATCCACTCTTTTTATGGCTCTGCTCCAAATTATTTTGTCACTGCTCCAATCAGAAATGTTTCCTGCCTCTATAACAAGTTTATCAACACTGGATATGAACCACATGGCTCCCTGCCCGTCTCCTATCGCAGAAGGCTACAGATTAATTTTATAGGAATTCAAACACCCTATTAAACCTGCTACTACCTACTGCTGATAAAAGGGCTGCCTCTTAAAAGTGTGTGTGTTAAGCATGCAATTAGGGGCAATGACACGCAAAATTACGCGTGCAGGGAGATGGAATTATCTCAAGGCGTGTGCCAGAGAAACTCCAGGTGCCCCTGAAAGGAAGAGACAAACCCTGCCCACGCATGGGGTCAATTCAGTGCCCACTCAAGACCACGGGACTGGGAACTTGTCAAGTTTGCTGGCATTGCTGGTTTGCAGAACAACCACAGACAACCTGATGTTGGCCATCACAAGAAGCCAGCCATCTGCTGCCTGTTGATAGCCATCGACATGGGACAGAACAGACCCTGCCCCAAGCATTGTCATCTTCACTAGGATGTAGAGAGGACAATCTCTCAGTGCCCAAAGCCAAACCTCAGCAGGAGGCAGCGACGCCCACTTCATACCACGCTACACAGCCAGCCAAGAGCCAAGAACTGCACTCCACAACAAAGGGGCAGCTACTGCCAACATGGAGCTGCCTGCAAGTTCCTGGATTTAGGGCTTTCCCACGTGGATGTTTCCACTGTGCTGCTAACTCATGCTCTGCAGGGAGAAGACACAGTGAGAAGTAGAACCCTCTGAGCTCCCAGCATGTACACACCAGTATCATGTGTGGATCTGTCAGCCAGCACAGCCCAAGCAGGCTCCTTGCTGCCCAGCCTTCTCAGGCCAGGAAGCAAGCCGAGGAATGCCACTGCACAGGGACTGTCACCAAATGCCCTCCTGTAAGGACAACTCTGTCTATTCATGTCTCCTCAGGAAGATCAGTACTTTGAGGATCGCAGCAAGCTACAAAACTCACTCACTGGCTTCACAAAAAGCTAGAAGCAGGGGAATATAAAGTTAAAGGCTGCTCCAAATGCTTTGTAATGACACTGACACTGGGAGCCTTCAATCCAAGAGAGTCAGCACAAAAAGCTGTGTGAAACAGGGAAGAATTAAGCAGCAAGCAAGTTACCATCAAATATACGTGCAGAAGGTGACATGGCCAAACACAGGAGAGGGTTAACAGTCTGAGGAAAACGCTGCTGAGCTAAGAGGTACACACTGAGAATCCTCACACACAGAGGAGCAGCAACCCAGACACTTCTCTGAAGGGATGTGCCCGTAGCAGCTGCTCCTGGCAGCAGGTCACGCAGGGCTCAGCCAGCCTGGTGGACAGCCCAGTTCCAGGGAGGTAGGGCTGCTACAGCAAAGGCTGAGGCAACTGGTGCAGAGCTTACTTTAAAAGATGTTGAGGCTTTGGTGGCTAAAGTCTCAATCTCTGTCTTTCCTTAAATGTGTCATCTTTAGAAGCACAAGTAGAGACTGAGGAGGCAGGTCACAAAACAGTGCCCTTACCCCATGGCTCCAGCTCTTTTCCCTGGACTCTGCATTTTTTTCCTAGACTCCTTTAGATGTCACTGCTAGCAGCGACACATCCATGCATCTTGCACATCTGTGCATCAGCAGCACCGTGGGCATCAATGCTGCCTGTGCTAAACTCTTACCATAGAATCACAGAATGGTTTGAGTTAAAAGTGACCTTAAAGATCATCTAGTGCCAGCCACCCTGCCATGAGCAGGGACACCTTCCACTAGACCAGGTTGTTCAAGGCCCCATCCAGCCTGGCCTCAAACACCTCCAGGGAGGGGACATCCACAACCTTCCCAGTGCAACCTGTTCCAGTGTCTCACCACCCTAACTGTCAATAATTTCTTCCTAATATCCTGTCTAAATCTTCCCTCCTTCAACATCTACCCCCACCCTATCATGCTGCAGGGCTGAGTGGGCATGGCCATGTGGCATCAGTTGGCTCTGTATCCTGGGCATCCCACATGTCCTCCTCTTCCACACACACACAGGCTGTCCTCCTGCCTCCATGTTCTCCATCGGTCCCATTCCATGCCAGGCGCTCCTGTTCATCACTTGGGGAAGCAGCCCATACCTCTGTCCTATTTTCTATTTTCTCCAGACAGCAATTAAAATGGCATTTTGCTGAAAATACTCCTCCTCCTCCTCCAAAGGTGAAGCACGAGGGGATAGCTGGCTGGCTCAGGCAGCCAGGAATAGAGCAGAGTTCTGCGGTGCAGCTTCCCACGCCAGCACAGGTCACTGAGAAGCAATTATCAGCCTCTCAAACTTCAATCCCTTAAAAATCAACTCAGCCTGGTTGCAGTGGAGTAAGGACAGCTCCATACTCCAGATCCCAGCAGAAGCATTTGCTTTTTGAAAACATGTTTCTAGATCCCTAAATCTTACCCAGGTCTTTTCCCCAAACTCAAAACCCACCTGGATCCAAGCTCCTGGTTGGTATGTTAGCGAAAAAAGGGCCAGGTACAAAACTCAGCAACATGCTGCAGAGCTCTCCCACACCACATCCAACAGCCTGGTTCAGGTCTCCCTCTGCTATACCAGGAGAAGAGAAACAACCACTGGAGATAAACATATTTGAAGCCTAGACCTCACAGGTGGCCACAGCTTAGGAGCACAGTCACCCAGGCACATACCAGCACCAGGAGCAAAGGATTCTCAGCCAGCAACCGGAGTGGTCTGCCATCAATATCTGGTGCACTTGCACGGTGTCATGGCCATACCATCTCAATGGCTATCAACAGGAGGAGGCTGCCTTCTTTCACACCTCCACACCAGTAAACACAACGTCCTTAAAGAGCAAGAGTCACTCTTGTGCTGGAAATCTGCCCCAACCACATAACCCACCCAGTACCAGCACAATCCACAGTAACCATCCTTCAGAGTATCAGTATGTTTTTACTTGCAAGTGTCTACTTGTGATGGTTTGGGAGTTCCCTTCCCCCCCCCACTTGTAAAATGACCCAGACTAGACCTCAGCCGGCTGGAAGTTAAGAGATGAAGCTCTATTTACAGCTCAGCACAATATACAAGCAGATCTATGCACTATATACAGGAATATTTACAGAAATATACAAGTTAAAGGTAATACAGACACACAACACCCCTCCCAGAAATCAGAGACCCCAGGAGGGGCTCCCAACCACCCTTCCACCTTCTCCCCACCCCCACACCTTACCCCAAGGTTTGCCTTACGCGCAAGGAGGATCAGCCGGGGAGGATTAGAAGAAAAGTGGTTGGTGAAGTTATTCAGCAGAGAGGAGAAGCCAGAGCTGCTAGAGAGCCCAAAAAGCCACTAGCCTCGTGACCCAGACTACCCGCTCGAGATACTCTTATCTTTTTGTAAACATCTCAGCAAGCCTATGAGTGAAGTAGACATCACCACTGTTTTCCTCCACAGCCTATAGAACAATTTTTCTATTAAAATATTCCAATTAGCTCAAACCAGCACACTACTGCATCCCAAGCGATGCAGGCTCCACATAATAGCGACAGCTAATGATCACACTGAAACCACTGTCTTTTAATTTGGGAGCACCAAACATGTTTATAGACCAAGAAGCCATGTGAAAACCCAGATGCACTCACAACCTTCGAGGCTTGAACTAAGCATTTGACAGAAGACCATGACGAGGTCAAACATGTGACAATCCAGGCCTGGAAGTCTTCCATCTGGACAGATGAAGCCCCCAGCCAACATCAAACTGTTCTAACCCATCCTGAATCAGGCAGCCCTCTCTTCCTGCCCTTCTGGCCCCCAAATACTGCAGGTTTTGAGCAGAGGCCACGTTCATGTGCCTAGAACCCAGACTTGGCATTGCAAAATGCCCTCCTGTAACTCTTGTCCTGAGATGTTCAAAGAATTGTATAAACAGTCCTTGATTAAGGAAAAAATACCTTCTAGGCTCTGGAAACGTAGGAGGAGGTCTGGTTCAAAACACTGCACTAAATTAGCAAGCCTGACAACGAGATAAAAGCCCCTTCAAGGGAAAGGATCAGAAGAGAGTAAAATTACTCCAAGTGAGATCAAAGACAAATGAAACCAGGAATGTTAAGTGCTTACAGAAGCTGCTATTTCCAACCTCCACTCTTCACCATACAGTGACAGAAGCGGACACAACCCTGTTTGAACACACAGCCACAAGCTGGGGCAACCTCCTGCTCACCCTCACTCATACCTGAGGTGACTCTGTCATGCACATAGCAAGGACTACCCAGAACAGTCACTTGCTTCACACAGCAAATGCAGCTATTCACACGGACATCAACAACGACATAAGTAGGCTTCTGAGTCAGAAGCCAGAAAGTCTTTCCATGTGTCACTTCAAGGTGTTTCACCTACAGATCTAGGTTTTGGAGACAAAGAGGGTTTTGCCTTTGGCTTCCACTGGATGTAGTTTCAAGCATCAAACTCAGAGAACTGGAAACTTTCAGCTTATGGATCTCTAAATGGAGGCCAAGAATCCTGTACATTGGGCAATATCACACATATATTGAAAACAGAGGCTTATATCACAGCACACAAAATCACCCAGAAATGACCCAGCACACAATTATTGAGGCTGAACAGACCTCCAAGATCATCAAGTCCAGAACACAACTGAGAACATCTCAAAACACTTCTCTGCAAGGGAAGTGGCCAAAAGCAGAGAGGTGAGCTGCAGGGACACAGGAATAGCAACAGTCTGTGCCCATCCAGTCCCAGGTAACCAGCAGAGCTCCTACTAAACTGCACTAAGCCCAGCCAGCTGCTTGCCTATTCTAAGGCAGACAGTAGCAGCTTTGAGATGATAAATGTATGTGCAGATACAGACTTACAGGTAGATATAGACCACATCCCTGTGCATTCACAGGCATGGGCTTCTGGGGCAATGCAGATGTACTCCCATGTAGAGCATGCCCTGAAATGGACAGTCATAGTGCAACCAGTTACAAACATTTTGTTCCCACTAAAAACACGTTTTCTGACCCCAGCTCTGCAGGAGCTTTTTACTCTTCCCTGTGTTGCTAACCCCTAGGCTACATTACAATCAAAAACAGCCCAGGAAAAAAAATGTTCTTTTTCTCCCATTTATTTCCTCACTTCCATCAGCCATCCATCTACTTCCATTGTCCAGGCCCAGTGAAGTAAATTAAAAAGTCTCCTGTTGAGTGGCATAAAAACCAGGGCGTTTTGGATGAACAAAGGTTGTAAAATCTTCAAGGCACAAAGCTGTCCTCTGCCCTCCATGGCAGCACAGCCCCTGCCAGCAGCAGGCCTGAATCCAGATCCAAAGCATGGATCTGAAAAATCTGTGTTAAGCCATCCAATGAAAGCCAATTCCTATTAGCTTCTCTCCCCAACACCAGAGGCAGGAACAGTGCAATTTAACACTGAGCAAAGGGGAACAAGAAGGAATTCTCTTAGGTTTGTCATTTCAAAACTACAAATAACCAGGTGAAGTCTGAGGCAGGAACACAGCAAAGACTGACAGAGTTCTGACACTGCAATTCCTTGGTCAGAGGCAAGCCCCTCAGGGCAGTGATTTCACATCCAAGGCATGCAATACTCCCATACATCTGGTGGGAGCTTGCACTCCATAGCTAAGACCAGCATGACACTTCACTTGTCTCCTTCTACATGGGGTTATTTCCTTTCCCCAGCATTTAACCACTTAAACCAAGGAGAAAAGACCTAGACCTAGAGAAGAGAGATGCTTCTTCTGGTGAAATTTTGGCTATGGGCAGTAAACGTGTCCTTGAGCAGTGTTACACAGCACAAGCAAAAAGAAGGGTTTACTGCTCAAGAGGAGACAACTGGCTTTCTTTGGAGGAGGAATTGTGGATTAGTAATTACTTTAAAAGCAAAACGTAGGGGCATCAACCTGAAGGGATGTCTTTCTGTGCACTGGTGTACCCGCGCTGCCTTTGTTTTTTTGTACGACACAACACAGCAGAAATCAGCTGATCCACAATCCCTGAATGAGGTCCATGGCAAAGGTTACTGCCAGCTCCCAAACGGGGCACCACTGTGAGGCCACACAGCACTGTCATACCGGTTCAGCTCCAGATGCAGCACTGCCCTAGCTTGGGCAGACAAACCCATCCCAGGAACACAGCACAAACAGTTCTTCATAGAATTGTAGAATAGTTTAAGTTGGAAGGGACCTCAAAGATCATCTAGTTCCAACCAATCCAATCTAGTTCACCATGGTCACAACATTGTCAACAACCAAGCCAACACCCAAAGGGGCTGTCCCAAAGACGGACAGAAAGGTATTATCTATTTGGAGTGATGCATGAAACTGACAAAGTGATTCGGCTGAGGGAATCAAAGATTTAGGTACACAAGATCTCAAGGCACAGTCATTCCTGCAAACCCCAGACTGGCATTTACAAGGCTTAGACCTTCACTTCAAGGCAGGGGAGAGCCATCTTTGGCACAGCTGAATGAGGCCCCATGATCGACTCAAGGACAGGACCCAACCCAAAGCAGCTAAGCCACTGACAGTTTCCAGTGCCTTCAGGCAAAACCCCTCAAACACTTCCAGCCCAAAACAAATAAAGTTGCTCCGAGCCAGACAGGACCCATTACAGCACAGGCCTTGGGAGATTAATACTTCACAGAGAGCAAAGTACAAGGGTTTCTAATCTGACACACTTCCAGAGCTGACATCACTTCTAGCTCTTGGCAGCCAGAGATTTTCCTGGGGAGCTGCTGTTGTGCTGCAGGTCCCACAGCCTGGAGCCTGGCCAGCACATTTCCTACTCCACACACATCTGGCACTTTGGAACTGGCTTGTGCACCTTGCAAAGCTCCAGCCAAAGAAAACCTTCCCAGGAGCAAGGAAAGCTGTGCAGGCGAGGCAAGCAGAGGGCTGGGTCGTCGTGTGTGTTCTGTGGGATATCAGGAGGAAAGAGGAAAGGGCTCCTCTCTCCCCTCCACATCCCACAAGAGGTGGCAGGAATTCAAACCGCAGCTGAGCCTCTGCACTGTCGCCTGGCTTAATTTATGTATTTATTTTGGATGCTGAGCTCGTGGAACTCAACAGCACAATTAATCTCATTTAATCGGGAGTGAACAGTGCTGAAGAAAAGTGGAGTTACCACTTCCAAAGGGTTTTCCTACCTCTCAGCAAGCCAGCTACTGTGCCATTGTTCTGCTCAGTGTAACCTTCTGCCAATGCTCTTCAGACACTCTTAGAGCTGTAGAAAATCTTTACATTCTCATTGTCTAATTCAAAGAGTGACTATACTTCAGTGTGTCCCCATTAAAGCAACACAAAGCCCTCTTTCTTCTTGGAAACTTCATGCACTGACAATTAAAAGTCAATAGCTTGGTCTCAGCCTGTTTTTAGGGCAACTCCACTTGGCAAGTGGTGACCCAGAAAGAAATCTGGACGGAGGTCTCTGACGAAGTTTGCATTCTGGGTGCTCAGCAACAGCAGTGCTGAAAGTAGAACTGGAGGAGCTCTGGGGTTGGAGCAAAGACAGGAAGCTTAAAGAGGAGATGGACACCTAAAGCCCCTTCTGCATCAGGTCTCCAGCTTCCCTATTGCACAATAAAGCAGAAAACATTCTTCTGCTCAGCTGTAACGAGGCCTGTGAGATGGAGGGACCAAGATCTCTATGTTCCCTTTCCAGTTACCAGATGTTACTGGAACTTTCCACCTTGTATTGGTAACACGAACAAGCTAAGAAGAAGGAAAACTACACTTTCACCCTCCGTTTAACCTCTCTGGAGTAGAAGGCTCCTAAAACTATCTCCAGGGCTGCTAGAATGATCATTTTATTAACACTTGGTATCACACACAGCAGAGTGGTTCCGGTACTGAGCAGAGCTCAGCAGTGGGAAGCAAGCTTCAGCCTAATTCTGCATACAAGTAAGCTCAATGGTTTATTTAATAATGCAGCATCTCCCACTGCTGCAGGAATATTTATCCAGCTGGCAGCAAGGGACTCTCAGATCATACCCTGTCACCAAGCAGATCCCAGCCTTTCATGAGCAGCTGGGTGCCAGACTGGCACTGTGTGCAAGAGACTCTGCTCAGACTGTCAGAGTGTCCCCAGATCAAGGGGTTGGGTACAAGGTTATGCCAGGAGCTCCCCTCACACCCCGCACAGACCCAGTGAAGGCCCATGGCCACTCCCCAGCCTGAGCCTGGGATCATGGTAGTGTCCCTAATACCCTGGTACACATCAGGACTCAGAATGAGCACTGGCGAGGTAAGCCTAGAGGTGTCTACACGGAGTCAAACAGAAACCTCCTGGAGCTGGCTGCTGAGCATAGGCTTGGCCACCCCACAGACTAGGTCAGTCTCAACAGCTACTGACAGCTCTAGAGCTGCATTATAGACAGAGACACTTTGTAATGTGTTCTCAGGGTGATATGCATGGCTTTTAAGCTTTAGGACACTCATGGGCCAAACATCCTTCTGAGCAAAGTGTTACACACTTGAGCACTATCAACTGCCTCTGACCAATCAGGTGAGCTGTGCATCCCTGGAAAGATCAAAAGGGAGCCTAGTCACTGCAACCAGACCAGTGGAGGGAGTACACACAAAAACTCTTCCTACAGCTCTGCTTCACTTAATTACAAAGATCTTTGCATCTAGCAGATCATTACAAGGCTTTGTGGCTTCGGCACATCGATCCACCCCATTCACTTCACGGTGGTCCATTATTTGATTTTCTCATGTATACAAAGCCCTTCCACGGAAAAGTTAAATTAATTATAACTTATTGATTTCTTGCAGCATGTTCCAAATGCAGCCCTCCCTGAAGAATGATGCTGAGCAAGAACTTCTTATCTTTGTGAAAACAGAGGAGCAAAAGGGATGCTATGAGAGAAACATTATCTGCAACACAAGCCATGCCACATGAGCATTTATAGGCCATACCTGAAAAGCTTCCAGAGCTGTCATTAAAGTAAATAGGTTAATGACTGGACTCAGACAAAAGCAAAGGCTGCCAAAACCCTGGGTAAATTAATAGTTTTGTGCATAAATATAATATACCAAGCGCCAAGGAAATAAAACAGCTGAAGAGGTCCTCGTCTAAGAAACTTTAAAGACACTTTTGATGCTCCTAATGCTGAAGACAACTACAGCTGCTCCTTTGAGCCACCCAAGACCACTGGAGCCACCAATGGCTCATGTAACCATGAAGACTCTGATCCAGTAAAGTGCCCACTGATTTCTAGGAAGGACTAAATGCTCTCATTCTTCTACAGGAGCATCAAGTTTGCCCAAAGCTCTTATCTGTATCTGCAGATGATGCCTCGAAGATGAGGATAAACACAAAAGCAGCTCTCAAGATTGAGTTCAGTTTCATTGAGATGGGTGTTATTCTCAGGTACCCCCTGCAAACAAATGGTCCAGAAAAATTAAGCAAATCAACAGCAGTAATAATTCATTCATTGAGTGGAGTTATCAATGGTAGCCATAACAGTAAAGTGCTAGACTCTTTCACAGAGTCACAGAATTGTCTGGGTTAGAAAAGACCTTCAAGATCATCAAGTCCAACCATTGACTCAACATCACCATGGCCATCAAAAAGGTTAAGCCTTTGTATTTTCTCTTAACTCCAGAAAGGTTTCCAAAACACCAGCTGCAGTCTAGAACAGGCCAAAATCCAGACTCATTAAACCTGGTCCTGTTCAGATCTTCTCCATATGGTGTCTGAGGAGCAGAACAGTGAGAGCTGTCCTGTGAGCAGGAATACCAGCACTAGCATCCCTTCCAGTGAAGGATGCTTATTGAAAGTGTCAGTGTGACTGAAATGGCTCACAATATCTTCGTAATTCCCCACACTGCCCAGCCCAGGGAGGGCTGAGTTGCTTCTGTCCCTTTCTTACCTGCCCCACGCCAAGCAGGAGGCACACAACTTCAGGCTTCACTCTATAAACCTCTCTGAGGAAGCCTCCATCTCCTGGCTGCTATCTCCTTTCTACAAAAGCCAATGAGGACAGTTGAGACAATCTCTGCAGAAGCTATGGGATGCTTGGGGAGCTCAGGACAGAGCCCTGGGCTTGTATTCACCAACTTGCAGTGGAGAGGCACATTAAAATTACAAGCTTGAACAAGCGCACTGGAACGATAACACATCGGAGTCCTGTAATTGGGCCCTGAAACATACTTAGTGAAAAATACAGACCAGCTGCAATGTTGGAAAAGCTCCTAATGTAATCCAAGGTAATTATTGGTAACAGACCATCAAACAAGTGCATTAATACACTCTGATCAGAGAGAGAATCAGATGGACAGTCTGGCACAGCAGCTTGTACCTGCAATTTATGTAAATTATTTGAAAGAGCAAAGCCCCAAAGCCCTAGAAACACTAACTCTAATGAAAGTTATTAAATGCTATTTTTGTTAGCTGCTGGTGTTAACATTAGAAGGCCCATTTGCTGTGGTGACTGCAATTTTGCTGCCGAGCAGCCAGCTGAATAAGCCTTATATTTGCCATTTTAAAGGACCACATCATGCTCAAACAACTGGTGTAGATTTGCAGGATTTCAGGGACAACATTTAAACACATAACCACTTCCTGCATTTCTCACTGGTGCTGGAAAGGAAGTACAAGCATCTTGCTTTCGGGAGCTGCAAAAGTTCCTGGGTTTATTTTGTGCACTGGATACAAATGTTTGATCTGCAAACAACGGGGGAGCCTGAAACAAGGTCTCCTGTTACAACCTTACCTATTCTGGCACTGGAAATATTTAAGTTGAGCATATTTTTAGGATACACTTTCATCCTTCCATGCCTGAGAAAGGCAGAAGTATGCAATGTGATACAACCTTTGCTATCATGTCTCTTGAGAACAGTCACTCAACCAGAAACTATTACCAAATAAAACACACAAAGATCCTTCACCTGTGGGTTACAGTTAATACTCTGAAGTATATTTCCCCTCTCTCAGTGGGTTTGCAGAGACTAAGACACAAACGCATTAAAATGAAGAATGTTCAGCTCCAATAATGAATATTTCTCATTACTGTACAGAGAAAATAACATTAAAAAAATTTATATATATAAGCATCTCACTCAATTTCAAACCTCTGGGAAAAGTCAGTGCACAGAGGAATGAAACGGTGTCCCCACTGCAGGTCTGAAGCCAGCAGCCAAACTTCACAGCAGATAAATCCCATTCTCTTTGCCAGACAATTCCTCAGCCTTTGCAACTCAGACTTACAAATGCAAAAAGCAGTGCAAAGCTCTGGAGCAAACTGACAGAGCATGTCCTGCCTCTCCCTCATTTTAAAGGCCTCCAGAAAATTGGGCTATACACTTTGTAATCCCACCTCACCTGTAGTTTTATTTTGGGACGGTTTCGTTCTTGTCACATTGTAGGGCTGTTGAAGGGGAGATGGAGAACCACTCTAGCTGAGTGGGTAAATATTAACCCTGTGATAAGCAGCCTGAGGTCACAACGTAGGGATGAGAGCTACCTTTGACAAGACAGACATTCTTCCAGCTCTAACAGAAGATGCAGAGACTCAGTCATCTCCAAGGCATGAGTTCAAACCCAATGATAGCCAGAATCAATCCCAGTAGATCTCATGCCCTCACATGTTGTCCATTTTGCTTGCCATCAGGTCAGCCACATCATGTGCCACCAAGGACTGCAGAAAACTCAGCAGCAAAGAACATCATTTAGTGGTGGACTTGACGGAATTGCACTGATGGTTGGACTCAATGATCTTAAAGGTCTATTCAACCAAAAAGATGCTATGGCGCTGTGAAAGAGCAAGAGCTACAGGGAAAGGAGGGCTGAAGTCATTGGACTCAGCCTTTGCTTGGATACACAAGGCTTGGGTCCCAAGCCTCAGCCTGGCCCAGCAGCCTCAAATCACTCACCAGGGCACTAAGCAAAGGAGGAAGGCGATGACAACAGCTGCTCTAATGCAATGGTTGTCTCTGCTCACACTCACCAGCACTGCTCCGCTTGCAGATGAAAAGGCTGAGCAGGACTCGCAGCAGCAGCAGAAACAATTCTCCATCCACGCATTTTCCCCTTCACAGCCTCCACTTGCCTATCACTAAAAGGAACTTACAATACACCACTGAGCAATGCACTGTAATCAACACAAACAGCCCTGAGAGCTTGGAAAAGGACATGGAAGTACAGCTCAGCGGTCACACTTACGAGCACAGAACATCACAGACGGCAACGGTCCCAACTCTCCCAAGTGTTCCCCACTATTTACACCGAGATCAGAAAATAAAAATGATATTTTATGCTTAATGGTTTGACCAAGACCTGTGAAGCCCTTCTCTCGGCCCCATTTACAACACAAAACGCCAATGACAGAGCAGCAGATGGTCAGAAACACTCCCCTAGAATATTCAGGCGATTCAACTTGAATCTGTGCCCAAATCATTTAACTTTAATGGATTCTTTCATTAACAACCAAAGAAAGGGAATATGGTTGCCAGGACATTAAAATCACTTTTTCAATTATACTGTTATAAAATCGAACAAATTAGCTGTAATTCTTAGCTGAAGCCTAAATGGAAGCACGACTTTATGAAAGAAATGAAAATTGATTTGGATTAGTGGGCATCAAGGGCTTTTTAAAAATTAACAAGATTCTTATGACTTCATAGCATGGATGGATTAGCTGGAGGCTTCGCTGCCCTGCGCTTGCTACCTGCCAAAGCACGGCAGCTGGCTTCACAGCATTTGTTACAGCAGGTTTTAATTAGACTAAGGGGAGAGGATGCAAGGATTGAAGCTGGAAACAAAGTTCTAGAGGAGCTGGGTGGTGTCTGAATCCACCTTTTGGACCTGGCCCAGCAGGGTCTTGGCAAAAACCGTGGAAATCAGAATCTCTGAGCTAAAGCGGGTAAAGGATTGCAGACTGCATTGTTTTCCTTGTGGTGGGTTTGCTTGAAGATCAAGGCCAGACTGCACTGGATGCTTCTTATGAACATAAAAATCAAGGCCAAGATGGTTGCTGCAAAGAGCACATAACTTTAATGCAGGGTACTAAACAAAACAAAAGCAAAACAAACAAAAAAACCCTCACAACCAAAAAACAAAAAACCCCAAACCAAACACACCACCAAAAAACACCACAAAAACCATAATGTAAATAAGAACAACAATTAAAGCAGCAGGAAGAACAATTCATAAAGGTAACAGGAGCTCAAATACTAGGCACCAGATGCAAGGAAATCACAGAATGTTAGGGGTTGGAAAGGACCTGGAAAGATCATTGGGTCCAATGCCCCTGCCAGAGCGGCATCAGATCACACAGGAACACTCTCCGGAGAGGGAGACTCCACGACCTCCCTGGGCAACCTGCTCCAGTGTTCTGTCACCCTCACAGAGAAAACATTTCTCCTCATGTTTACATGCAGCTTCCTATGCCTCAGCTTGCACCCACTGTCACTTGTCCTGTCATTGGGCATCACCGAGAACTACAACCTATAGCAACAGGGTCCCACTAGGTAGGAAGAAAAATGCCCTTTATATCATATAATGTGAACTTAATGGAAGAGATGTTCACTGAATGCACTGATCCTACAGACCAGGAACCCCAAGACATATTTTAGTGAGCCATCACTCTGCCAGGGAAGGTAGTGGTCTGCAACTGCTGCCTAAGCCCAAAAAAAACCCCAAAGAAAAACCCAAAGAAAACCCCAAATAAAAAAAAAAAAAAAAAACCAAAACCAAACAAACAAACAAACAAAAAAAAACCCCAAGTTGGAAACTTTTACACCTGCACTGGACAAAGCCTTTTTAACATGTATTTCTTCCTAAACAAAAGGCACTCAGGGAGCATTGCTGTTTTGACCCCAGTGAGATGAACGGGATGTACTAGCGCACCGCTCCACCCCGAACATCTCCAGGATGATGCACTGTCGAGAGCACCTGCCAGCTGGCAGAGATGGCCTCGCTGCAAGGTAAATGCAGCAGGACATTTCAAAACCATTTTCACGAAATCTTGCAACATAAAGCACTTTAAATGATTCCCCTTTCCCAGCCAGCACTTCGGATTTAGTTACTTCTACTCTTTATTGCAATGAAGCAGTTGGCAACTTGCGTCAGTAAAAGCTGGTCTGAAAAGTTCATCTTTCTGTGGACAATCCTGAGTATTACTTCTTTGTTGTAATCATGCTGGTTTGTCACCTTAGGTCTAGCTTCCAGTATGCCACGGGGTGTTATTTTCCAATAAACCAATAAGAGCTGTGCCCTTTGAGCCAAGCCTTGGATTGTAAATGCTGTGGGTCTCCATGCAATTGTAGGCAGGTAGTTAAGAAACCAGGAGAACACATTTTAATCCAGAACCTTGTAAGCTCCAGATGTCTTTTAATAAAAAAAAAATCAGGGCATCCACAAAAACAACTGATTTTTCTGTTGTAACCAGTGGCAAGATTTTGCCTAGCAGGATAACTATATAGGCAAAGAGGACACAGACGACTAAGAGCTTTATCTCATCTAAGGCAGTGATCTGGAAAGCCTGGAGTTAAGAGTGCTTCAAGAAAGGACAACCCCAGATAAGACTATCACTGACCATGATCTTTCTGCAAGGCAAAGCAGAACAGGTTTCCAAACTGACACTTCAGGCTGAAGGTGACTTAAGCAATGTCCTCTTACTTTTGCATCACTGCAACAGCATCAGAGCACGTACACATCAAATCACTGCACTTCTGCTGAACAGCAGCAAATGCCAGGGTAAGGAACAGCAATTTCCAGCTAAAAGCACAGGAACTTACTGACCCAAAGTGCCTCACCCAACCAACCAGCACAGATAAACACATTTAGCTGTACCTGTGAAATATGGCCTACATGTTCACACTATTCCCAGGCACAAAGCTGCTCACACCAGCACTCTCCTGTCCATCACTGTGATTTAAGACTATCTACAGGGACTCTTGAATATCCATTTTGACTACTGTCTATGGGAAGAAGCTTTTTACTATCATAATCATTAGTAACAATTATACAACTATTATATATGTTAATATATGTCAACAGAATAAGAATATTAATACATTCTCTACAGGGTACTCCACAGAATTAATGAGATCTAGTAATGAGCCTAACCTTTCTGACGTCTTGCTGCTACTTCTTCCTAAGCAAGCTACTACATCGAGTGTGCATCTGCTCAGGCAGCACACTGCCTTGCAACTCACTCAGTACCTGCAGGCCAAAAGGACATGAATGCTGAGGAACAGGTTTGCATCTTGCTCAGAGCAGTGATGGAAGGAGAAAAGCATTTGCTCCTCTGCCTGGTACCCTCTTCCACAGGGGCAAACAGCTCTGAGTAGCCATGTCTCAAAGCACCCAAGCTGTCTGCTGCAGCAAATGCCAATCCATCCCCAAAAGCTCTTTGCCACTGCCTCATCACTTTGAGTGCACCACAGGGGTGTCCCTATCTCCAGTCCCAACTCTGTTCATAGACCTTCAAGCCTGGCAGTGCTCAAGCCTGTGCATTAAAAACAAGGCAACTCCAGTGAGGCTGCTGTTCTCTGCTGTTGTTTTGTTAGTGGTTTCACCTACATGCAGGGTTTCCCATCCTCTGACACCTTCCCATCACCCTGAGGGGCCGAGGAAAGAGAAACAAGAGCTCTCCCATGCCGTGGGAAAGAAATCACAGGGCAATCCTGAAGACAGTGAAATATGCCCCAGGATCCCCAAAGCCAGCCACAGTCAGTATACCACAAGGGCAGACAAGGCACGTTCTGTGTTATTGAAGCTGGGATTTGAGAAGAATGGGTAACTTGCATCATTTTGACCTGATTCTATGATTTTGGCAGCACCCCTAAAAGCCCTAATTCTGGTGTAGCAAAGTCAGCGGCAACATTCCCACAGACCGAGGGGAGGACTTAGCCCTAGAGAAGTTAAAAACAAAAGCAGCATCTGTGACTCACCCATGAGACCCATGGTGCACAACAGTGTAAAAATCACTTTCACATGGACCCGACACTGCCTCACAGAAAAGGACTCAGTGCCTTTCTCCTTGCAGATCCCATCTTGGAGCATGCTTCTCACCCTCTTTCGTTCTTTGGGATATTTGCATGGAAACAAGAGCTCAGTTTCTCGACTGCTCATCTCCTCCTGCCGTCTCTCCTTCTAACAGAAGACAGACTTCACAGAGAGCCTGTTTTCATGCAAATAGCCCTGGTTGCAGAAGAACGTGAACAGCTCCCAGAGGCCATGTACCAGCACCCAAGACAAGGACATCCCATGTGCTAAAAAACACCTCAGCACTTTGCTGATGAAAGGTGCTCTGTGCAAGGGGACGTGTTCACTTTCAGAGCATCTTCTATGGAAAACAAGCCTCTTATTTTGAGGACATATTGAGAAAGTCCAGCTAACGGCTGCATCAATCACCAGCCAGGAAAAAGCCCTGTTAGGCTGTGGTAGCCTCAAAATCAGCACTAACACATGGCACTGGGGAAGAGGAACTAGCAATGTAAGACTCAGATTCCATCAAAACAACACAACAGCAGATTCAAGTTCTGCTCTTACCTCTGAATCTTCCCCTAATTTTTGCTCATTTAAAAGAAAGGAGAAAGTCTAACCAAATGGGGTAAGCTAACAGTGACCTGCTCTGGGTATCTAACTTGGAGTATGAGCCAGACAGCTCTGTCAAAGGGCAAAGAATACACTCTGGAAACAAAACCTCTTTGTTCCTCTAATTTTGTTCCAGTTAAGTCAGTTCAGCTGTTCCACATAACCAGTCAAAAACATTCAGCATTTCCCAAAGTATTTTAAGACTTCAAAGTTGTAGGTTTTATTTTGACAGTTTTAAAGTGCACAGCTTTTTTCTTTTTTTTTAAACAGATTTTTTTTTTGCATTAAAAACAAAGCTGTTTAATAAATTAAGCTTTATAACAACCACTGCTACTCCACTTTTATCATGGCTTCAATTAAAATATCATTTCTTGAAGACAGCTAACGGCTTCTGAGGGAAAAAAAAAATAAAAAGAGGGTGTTTCACTGTTGAATGTTTTCAATAGATTTAATTTGTTCAAACTTGTGATTAAAACCAAACTCCAAGTAGGGTAGACTCAAAATCAGGGGTGTTTTAAATTTGTTGCTGATCTGGATTCAAAGCTTCTCAGCTGTAAATGAACATACTTACCTAAAAAAGTAGATACTCTGTCACTCGATGAGGAAAAAGTAGGGAAAAGTGACCTTTCCAACACTGACCAGTGAGAAAATTGTAGGAAAAACCACTGTTCAGATCAGCACCTGGGAAGCTCAGCAGAGACAGGAGGTGATGAGGAGCAGGCTGTTCCAGAACAAAACCTTTCCACATAATCCAGGCAACGGATCTGACCTTTTCATCTACAAAGTCCCAGCCAACCCACCACTGAACTCATTACCGTGGGAGATCTGCCCCTCAGAACTGTTTTGTTCACAGTCCCAGGGCCAAACCTGTTCTGACACCAACGGCCTCCTGTTAGGAAAGTGCTGGAACAGCTCTGGGACAAGATGTGTGCTGAAACCAAACCTGCCTGAACTCTTGCCGGGTAACATGAGCTGCACACACCGGCACTGACACTGTCACCACACCGAGCCGGAGGCAGGCAGGGGAGCCAGGGACTGTGCCTCCAAAGGCAAACAAACGAGGCTTATAAAAACTCATTAGCTGCTCACGGTCACTACCGCACTTCTCTGCAAAGCTGCAATCACAGCAGTCCTTCTGAGGCCAGTTACGCCTCTGAGGGCTTCTCACAAGCAGCGCTGGTACGGCCTGGGCTTGGCCAGCTTCACGGTGCCAGCAGCACAGGCCCTAATCCCAGCGTTTTGAAGCCAAAGCTCCACTCGCACAGCTCGCAGTGCAGCCCACAACCAGCTGTGTCAGCACGACCCAGGGCGCAGGAGCAGGCAGCCATGGGGAGGCAGCTTTGGAGCCTGCGATGCTGCCAAACGCTTCCCACCAGAGCCCTGCCCATTTGCATTTCTGCCTTGGGCCCCATCTGCAGCTTCCCAACCATGTAAAAGCTGTCCTGAGGGAGAAGAAAGGCCACTGTCCATTTGTTCAACACATCTCAAGTGCATCCAGTTTCAAATGAAGTAGGTGGTAAAATTCCTAATGCTAATCTTTTTCATGCAGTTCTGAATCTCTTGTCATCTGGAGGTGGGAAAGATCAGAAATGGAAATAGCTGGTCCAGTGGCCATGATTAGTTAATGCCAGATACCAGGGCAGCTCTCAAGTCGTACCTCTCTGGTTCCAACCTTCCAAGTAGCACCACGTCTTCACCACCAGAAACACACACACACACTTGGTTCTTTTCTCAACTCCCACTTCAGACAAAGTGCTCTTACAAAGCAGCTCTCCAAATGCAGTATTGGTTAAATCGCTTAGCAATAACACATAAGGAATAAAGTATCTTTAAAACATGGTTACACTCTGTTCCAGAAGTCTTAATGGCCCATATTTTTAGCCCAGAACAACCTGAAAGCCAGTACAGACACACAGCAGCACTGAAGCTATGCCACTGCAAAGCTATTTCATCACAAGCCACAGCTCTCTGCAGACAATTTCCTTCAAGAAGCCAATTAAGCTGGTATGAAGTTTTCAGCATGCTTATGTGTAGGGTAGTCAAAAATAAGCTAAATAGATCACATAACTTGAGAACCAGGAGAAAGAAACCAAGAACTACACGAGATTGGTCCCTTTCAACACATGTCTCAGCAGAGGTCACTGCTGTGACTTGAAGCTGGGACATTGTGCACATACATACTGGAGATGCCACTCAGGCTCCAGGATGCATCTTCAGACACAGACTTAACTGCAAGACCAGAGGAAGCAGGAACTCAAGCTGAGACCACCTGCACTCTTATGCTTCTCTACCTACAGCAACAAACTGCCCAGCACAGCCAAGCAGGTAACAGCTGGCAGAGCTCCACAAGGGAGCACAGACCTTCATCAAATGGCTGCTATTTTCAAAGCTTCATTCCCAGCCAGGTCAGCACAACACTGAGACACCAGCACTTGGTGACAGACATATGGAAGGAGGAGGCAAGATCAACCATCTGGCATCTCAACTTGCTTAAGCTCCACATGAGCAACTGTGGAAAAAAGTGGGCAGATATGGTACAAACCTGGATCTCAATGGCATCCACAGATGCCAGTGCCAGGCACTCCAAGGTCATTTCTGGTCCTGTCCAGCCATTTGAAGAATTCAAACAGCCCCCAGAGCAGCTCGGTCCCAAAAGCCCTGACTTGAACACTGCACTTCTGGGAGTCCTGCAGCCTTGTGAGCTCAGACAGAGCTCAGATATAACCATGATTCTAGGGTGGAACTGAGTTACTTTTTTATTTCCCCTAAAGATCAAACAAGTTACAGAGATGCTCCAAGCAAATGCTGAGGAAGGTGAGATCCTGTCTAAACCAGAGGCAATGTGAGACTTCAGTGGCTCTTGGACTGTAGGCTGCTTTTCTGGAACTTCTCCTCCTTGCATGGTCTTGGAAAAAACAACTGGAGTAAGAGCACAGCCATACAGTCCTTATCTCTCTCATTAGGAGGAAAAGAAGTTGCTCAAGAATCTAAAACAGGCCGCTCCTCTGAATCATCTCTGAAGCTATCTCAGGAAAGGAGCGTTATCTCCCATTAGCCCAAACCACTCCTGTTTGGCACAGAAGAATAAAGCCATTAGTACTGAGCAATCACACTATTACACTGTTGTTTTACATGGCTGTAATTTACCAGTCCCTCACTGTTTGCTTTAGGAAATCTATTCTTGAAAGGTCTATAAAATTATGAACTCTTGCTCCAGTATGAAAACACAGCCACGAGCAGGGATTTCGCTGCTCTCATAAATCACATTTCCCAACTAGTAAACACCAGCTTATAAGAAACATCTTTTGTTTATTGAAAGTAAATGGCATGTGGACATTTCAAACAAAAAGAAGGTGGGAGTCTGAGGGGAACACACAGATTATGTTTTCTGCTTTGATTTTGCCTTGTATCTAAACAAACAGTTCCTAACAGCTTTGTTTTCCAAACCAGCTTTCTCCCAGCTGCTCTCTGGAACCAGAGAAAGGGAAAGCAACACTTGAGATGTACAAGGATTACTGCACACTCATTTTACTCAGCAATCCCTATGGATGTGCAAGCCATGGAGAACATTATCAAGGGTAAGCAACAGCCGTGTAGAAACTGGTTGGCTTCACCTATGAATCACTACTGTGAGGGTTCACTCAGACCTCCTGAGTCATGCAAACAGGAACCAGCATTTTGTAAAGCTTTTGTGCCAGGTCAGCTTGCCACAGGACCCGATCAACGGCCTTCCGCCCAGTCACAATTGCACATAAACTTGGAAGATGACTCCCAATGCATAAAAAAACAGCTAGGGTAGAAGGCCAGGAGGAAAAAAACAGCTCTTACAGACTCCTCAAGTGACCTGTTACCTGTAGCAGCTGAAAACCCAACTATTACCATTGATGCTTTTTTGGGTCTTGCCTGTTTGGATCATACCTGTTCCCATAAAGAAACATAAGCACAGAGACAGTGACCCAAAGAAGACCCAGGGAAGTGTGCCAGGATGGAATACAATCTACTGTTTCTTAATTTTCCATCATCTTCAAGATCAAAGATCTTAATCATCAAAGATCTTTCTCATCCCTCTGCCTTTAGCTGATAATCAAGGCACCAAATATTCCTGCACTCTGCCTGCCTTCTCGCTACATGAAGTTTGGTGTTAGACCATATCTCCCTTAGAAGGTCCTTGCTGCAAGAGGTGTGGTAACACTCTGCTGAAGCTTCAGCACGAGAACAGCTAAATTTAAAAATATTTTGACCCATTTCACTCAAACAGCAGAAGATTCCTCATATCTGAGCTTAAATAGAGAAATGTCTCTCTAAGAGTCTTGGAAAAGATGTGCAAACACATGGCTCTGTCACAGCCCTTGCGCCCACTCCACTGAAGCTTGCTATGCTTGACTCACCACCTTTGCAATTATACACCACAGCATGTCAAACAGCCTCTCTATGGAGAAAAAGAGAGGTAACAGGATGCATCACCACAGCAGCAGCTAGGCATCTGTGTTCACTTCAGACCTCTGTGAAGCACCCAGCATTTTCTACCCAAGTCAGTGGGAAAGCCCTCAGGCAAGCCACAGCTCAGTCCCCACTACCACCTCACCACAGAAGACACTTCCATATGCAAAGTGAAGGCAGGATGGAGTTGGGTCTCTGTAACTCCAGGATCTTGCCTTAGCTCCCAAAAAGAGCACTACAGCTGTGTTCTTTTGTAATACCCATCTTGGTTCTGCTCCTTAAGCTGTTTTGTGAAACTGCTTCGTGCAGTTCACTTCCTGGGTATCTTTGGCCTGTCCAGTCGCAACCCATTAGCTATGCCCTGTCCAGTTATTACTTCCAGAGATCTAAGTTATTACTTTCCTCTGTCTGTGGTAAAAGAATCAAGTGCTACATGGATCATAAGTAGTGGCAGAAGGAGCTTTCTTAAGGTTAGAGTCTTGCTCTGCATTGTCTCTCCTGTTAGAAGCCATTAAAAAGTCACATCCACAGAAAACTGGCCTGAACCTTGCCCAAGGACAGCAGGTGATATTCAGTCAGCTGGCAGATCCTACATACTGTTTATCTGCATCTACAGATAAGATGAAGAGAGATCTGATGAAGAAAGAACTTAATCTTTAAAGGAGGACCTTCCCAAGCATTACTCAGAAAAGGCATTTGCACAGCCACAGATGGAGCCCAGAAGATTGCAGCTTCCCATTTGCACTTCATTCACCCCATCCAGGTCTTGCAGGAAATCCTGCAGCACCTGTGGAGCTGAAGAATGTGCATACAGCCTAAGAAAGCCTGCACCATCAGAAACCAGCTCTCCACACAAGCCCTTTCATGAGGCCTTCTTCTCTCCCCCTGTAGAGCTGGCACAATAGCTGTCTGCCTGACAGCACATGGATTTCACTGCTTCTCAGCACAAATGAGATAATTAGGTCAGAAATCTTCAAAGCCCTGCCACTGCTCTTGGTAATGAGATTCTACAGCTCACCTGAAAATAAAAAAAGGAGGAGGGCAGGTAAAGCTCCTTCCCCACCAACAGACTAAGCTCTAACTGTGAAAACACCTGCCAGCTTCCATCAAGAGGTCCTTGCTAGCAGCTGGGAAGTCCACCTACGAATACAGCCATTAAAAAGGAGTACTCCTCACATGGAGAAACCAGTAGCACAGTGTCTTTGCCATTAGAACAAAAGCTAGAGGCAGAGAAACTGTGCTGCTTTCAGCACAGACAGCCCTTTTGTCTCACTGTGCGCTGGTTTTCTCCTGGCAAAAACTGAACCAGGTTACACCTCTGTTCTTACCTGAAGTGCTGCCTGCAAAGAGAAAGGGCAGAGAGCCCTTCTGCAGGGGTGGCACACATCCCAAGGCACGTGCACCCCTCAGACTGAGCTGGAAGCTTTCACAACAAATAAAACCCCTGGCAGGTATTTACAACTATTTATTGTATGCTTCTGGTCTTTCAAAAGTAAAGAGCCTCCCTTGTTTGCTCACATTTTTTGGATAGGCTGAGGTTCAAGTCTGAAGAGTCTCTTCAGGATAGGGTATAAAGTGCCATACTACAAAACATTAAGAACAGCTCTGGTTTCAGCCTTCCAAGTACCCAAGAGATCTGCACACCCAGCCCCTTTCTCTGCCCCTTGTGCTTTCCAGCTCTCTTCAGAGAGACTCAGAAGCGAGGCTTAGGTGCGCAACAGGCCTCTCTAAGAAGACAATCCACCCTGTATTGTTACAAAGTCACCTGCCCCTGAGAAGAGAAGTCAGGCTCATCAAACTCCTGCCAGTGCTTCTGTATTCCCAGGTAATTGCACAAACCATGAATTAATGAGAAGTAATGAGCCAGCACACAGGGGAAGAGAACACAATTCAGAACAGCTACAAAGAAACTGACAGGCAAGTATGGTTTAACAGCCCACTGCAAACTGCCACCAAAAAGCCAGTATCACTCTGAGAGAGAGGATTCACTGCTCCGAGTGGACATGAGAACTGCAGAACACACTCACCACCCACACACACAGCATGGGCACACAAGAGAAAGAAGAAAGGGCTTAACCAGGAGGTAATTTTGCAGAGAACAGACAGTGTAGGCAGTTCCAGACAAAGCACCAAGCTCTGTCTGAGCACAGCTTTGCCACCATCCACCACACAGCCACCGGGAAGTCACAAAACCCATCTATGCTTCACCTCCTGGCTGTGATGTCAGAGACCAGATCTCTCCATGGGTGTGGACTACCCTTGTCTTTATCTAGCCATGCTCTGCTCCTTTTTGTTATCATCTAACCCACACAGGCCCATTATCAATACAGCCAGCCAGCCTGCCTTACCTGGGCAATAGCAGATAGGTCTCAGAAGGAGGCACCAAAGACAATAAAACAGGTGATGCCAAACCGTTGGGTCACAGGAGTACCCACAGCTAGATGACACAACGATCTTCTTAGCAAGGACCCCCCCCATCTCAGGATTTTGCATCCTCCTGGCATAATTTCTCACCTAGTCCAGTTTTAGAAGACAGCATCTGATTGTGATCTGGAAACTCAGTTATCACTGAACAGGCAAAGTGAGCTCTTACAGATCAGGGATCGTGCTAGGAGAAATAGCAAAATAAAACCTACATCCATGATTACTGGAATGCCCTTGAAGATGGAGGAAAACAAAAAACAAGGAACAGTGAAGAAGGTTAGCACTGAGGATCAGAATGGGTGAGAATTTGCCCTCCCATTTCCAAATTTACACTTACTTCTATCACAAGAACTGGAGGGAAATGCATTTCGTAGCCTGTGTTCCAAATTCCCTCACACCTACTTGGCTGTTTAACTTTCCAACAGCTACAGTGCATTTATTCACTGTCAGCCCAAGTTTCTCTTTGGAGCACATAAATCTTCCCTTTTTCCAAAGCTGCAGCCAGCTGAAACCTGACAGTTTGAGGACAAAGCAGTAAAAGGGCTGGGTCCACTTCCAAATGGTGAAGGGCATGCTTTCAGAGCCACAGTATCTGAGTAGCAGAACCTCTGTGGGGACCATTGCACCACTCTGAGGCCCTCCTGTTTCAAGGGGGTCCAGGTTTGGATGTGATGCTCCTCCCCACTGTCTCTGGGCTTCTGCTTATTCACCAAAACACTCATAACAACATTTGAACTTAGATATTGAGATTTTAGCCAAAACACCCAAATCAGCTATTTTTCTCCACAAGGAGGACTGGCTTTGCCTTTGTGCATTAGACTGCTAGATGAGGACTATAGGTGGTGACTGCTCCAGACAAAATAACACGACCTCATTTATTAATAAAATTAGATTTACTCCATTGATCTAGACTAATGCCCCTCTTTTAACAGCCACATCTTCATAACCAGACCATTTTGGGCCATTCTGAATATCTCTGGTGTAAGAGAGGTATGATGCAAATGATGCTCCTGCTTCCAAAGAACCAGTTTCATTTCAGGGAATGCTGTGTGATCACTCCCACATTCAGGTCAGTAACAGCCCTGCAAAATTGCCTTGACTTTATCCAACTTTTACTACTGCTGAGCAGGGATTAACATTAATTGAGCCCACCCCATATTAGCCAAGGATTATTTGTTAGTCACCAACCTATAATCGCTTTCATGTTCCAGCAGAGATCTTCCCTTCTCTCAGCTAGCTTGCAAGATAATCCAAGTCACGTTTTTAAATGACATCTACATAAAAGCATACATCCACACTTTTGTCTTCCCCCTTCCAAAACACCCAATTAATTCACTTTAGGAAACACTATAAAAATGAGTCTTGTGAAATTCCCAGTCTAACAAGCCTCTGGTGAGAAGAAAATATTCCCTACAAGGAGAGCCTTTTTTTGAAACCCACAAACTTTAACACAAAGTAATCAAGAATGTTCATTTACAGGCTTGCAAGATCCATGTACACATCTCTGTGTTCCCACTGTACCCACACACATCCACTGCTGACACACCATGGACAGACAACCACATCACCAGATGCATTTTGTACAGCACCTATTCCTCAGCTCTCCAGGTCTCTACATCTGAAGCACACACTTGCAGCACACTGCTCTGAAGCCTCTGGACACCTCCAGAGATACCTCCATGATGCCCAGATGCATCCGTGCTCAGCTTCTCAGGAATATTAATACCTCGTTTTACAAATTAAAAACTATGATGCAAAGGGTTGCCTCAAGTTATTCTTAAGTGTCATGCAGCAGGGAACCCTATGTCTCCATCCTAAAGCCTGGGAAGCCCTACTATTGATTTCCTACTTCTGAAAGGTCAGTGCTGCTCCATGGACACAGCTGGGCAGGGTCTGGAAACATTTACACAAGAATATAAAAAACTGTGCTGTGTAGGGCAGAGGCATCTTCATGAGTGGGAGAATGGAAAGCTCCACACACTCCACCTGTCCCTGACAGTACCTGACCTGATGGAGGATGTAGCCAAGATGTTATGTGGTGAAAGCTGCTGTAAGACTAGGACAGTATTTTTCTGTGCAAGTGTAACTCCAGCTTAGACAGCAGCCTTCCTCTCTAAAAGCTCTGTGGAAGCTGCACACCCTTGCCCCACCAATTCTCCCTCTGATTTCCCTTGTGTGAGTGTCCTGCTGCAACAACCAAAATCTGCCTCAGCAACAGTTTGGCCTCTCACCAAAGAAGCACTCTCAGAGCTGAAGGTTTCTTCACTTTTCCCTCCGCTTGGCTCTGATCCCATCACATCCGGAAAGCCACATCCAGCACCAGCTGTCCGAGCTGCACGGCAGCTCTGCACTGAGCTGCAGGGGAACAGGTGTCCCCAGAGACTCACAGCATCCAGCTCCAAAAAGTCAGGCTAGGAAATTTCCTCTGCTGAGCAAACACCTAACTGCTGAGAAGAGAAGGGCTTTGGCTTACAGCAGTGTTAGCTACAGAAGGCTGAGATTCAGGGATGGGAAACAGGTGAGAGCCTCCAGGATCTGCATGTACGCAGCTTAGTAAAGAGCAGGTCACCAGAACACCCAATTGCTGTGCACATACTGCTGCCAAGGAGGCTTTTCATACAGGACCTGTCTTCATACACACCTATAAACCACAGCTACCAGACAGGAGCATGTTACTGAGTGGGGACATCAAACCAGCTTACCAAGGGGCTGTGATGGACAGGCAGCCACAAGACATTTTTAAGACAGAAGCATAGGAAGTTTCATGTAGACATGAGGAGGAATTTTTTTCACTGTGAAGGTGACAGAACACTGGAACAGGCTGCCCAGGGAGGTTGTGGCATCTCCCTCTCTGGAGATATTCAAAACCCAAAAACTCACCCAGACATGTTCCTGTGTGATCTGGTATAGGTGATCCTGCTCTGGCAGGGGGTCGAACTCAATGATCTTTCAAGGTCCCTTCCAGCCCCTGACATTCTGTGATTCTGTGAAGTGGGTGCTGCTCTTTAGGAGATTCTCTTGTTCAAGCATAATCATTAAACTCCAAACAAGAAACATCCTCAGCTTCCCACAGTACACACGAAGGCAGCACAACCTCGCTAGCCTTAAACCTACAGAACTGCCCAAGTGCCTTGACTGGTACAAAAAACAAAGAGTGAAAAGAATTATTTGAGGGCTGAGCCTCGTGCCCAAATGCTGAAGTGTTACTGAAGCCTTTCACCCTACACTTAACTCCCTCTGCTGCTACACAGAAAATCCTGGCAGCAGCCACCAGCGCAAAGTAAATGGGAAGCTATTCTCTGCCAGCAGCTGGGAGAAACTTCCTTCTCTCCCCGCTTTGCACGTAAAGAAAACCTCACAATAGTACTCGAGGTAGAGCTGCTAGCCAGATTTTCAGCTGACAGGCTCTTAAGGAAAGCCTCCAGATATGAAGTCTGCTCCTAAGGACCATCTTCAAGTGGATGACATTTGACTTCAGGAACGCACAGCTCGTCTCCTTCAGGAAAGGTTCATTTTGTTTTCAGTACAGAGGGGAAAGCACAAAATAAAAAGGAAGAAATGTTGCATTTACTGTGACCTAAGAAAAACAGAGATAAGTAATTTTGTTCAATATTTTGATTTCTGACAAAAGCTGCAATCAGCAGTGATATAAACAGCTGGTTAGCAAGCTGGGGAGGGGAGGGGTGGGGGTAGGGGGCAGGAGGAATAAATCAAACTGGAGTTTCAAGACACTTTCTTTCCATCACAATTGCCACCAGTGACAGTAATTTACATGGCTAATAAGCAGTATTATGTTTACAAAAATCATTCTTGGAAAGGAAGATCTGAATGATTTTTGCCAACCCAGCAAAGGAGCTGGGATTGGATCAGATCTTTCTTTTCTCTTCTGTGTCTATTTTGCCAAGATGTCTTTCCACACACCACCACATAGACCTGTGGAGCATATGGTCCTGTAACACCCTGGATTCTCTAACAGCAGAGATACTTGACCCTCCATGGCAGGGGAAAAATACCTGTCAAACAGGAAATAGAGCCAAGCCAACAGCCCAGATCCTCCATCCCATGCCACACTTTGCCTCACTGCTGAAGATAACCTCAAAGGAGCCCCAGCATCTCATATGTGAGCCTTATCTTCCATCCCAACGCCGCAGGCTAAACCCCCTAAACATCAGCCTGAACATCTGCTAATTCTCTAAAGCTCCAAATCTCCTTCTCACAAGCTCTCTCAAGGCTTTGCCAGGTGTCAAACAGACAAGTGGGACTGGCAAGGCATAAACGACCTGCAACTAGCTCGGTTCCTCTGGGTCAACACGACTAAGAGAAGGACTATACAGCTCATCCATGTAAAGCAGCAATGGTACCTCCAGAAAGCTAACAGAACTGAGGCTTTTT
>VWYK01124093.1:85492-117405 GCA_013399775.1 Semnornis frantzii
TTTTGCGCCACCCCCCCCCCAAAAAAAAAAAAAAAAAAAAAAAAAAAAAAAGGAGATAGAGAGGACAAAGATTTCCAAAGGAACATGTAAGCCTTCTCAGCTGCAGTAATAACAAATCAGTAAACACTTGACTAGTTTTCTGTTAATATTGGGCACAATTCCACTTTTGTTCAGAAAATACATGCAACCACTCTGCAAGTCAGATCCAATCAACCAGCCAGGGGACACAGAGAGGACAGTCTGGCATCAAGTGCAAAACTTCAGGCACTTTTAAAACCTATAAGCACTGCTGATGCTTTTGGAAAAGAAGATTTATCCAAGCCCCTACACGCACAAACTGCCAGGTTTTGCCAAAACCCTGCTGTATTTGCAGCAGGGGAAATCCACTACTTTAAGCAATGGCCTGTTTGGTTGCACCAATTAAGTCGATCATCTATCAACAGCCAATTTAGAGACTATCAGGGATGCACATTTCCCATCAGTGAAACACAAAGCAGGACATTATCACATCCCTCCCAACAGGAAAGTGCTATCACTTCTGCAGCCCAGGTTTGCTCCACCTCTGCTCCGAGTTGTGCCATCCCAGCACCATTCTCTGAAATTCCATTTTAATTGTTTAATTTCCCAAATTCTTATACTTAACAAGGTGCTAAGTCCTCCCAACTCCAAAGGGAATGTGGTTCAAAGACCCAAGCAGGAAATGGGAGTAGGGAACTCAGGCAAAATAAAGGACAGGACCAGAGTGGACTGAGCAGATGTGACAGCTTCACAAACATTTTTATTCTTCCACCAAATTGGGCTGAGAGCAACCTCTGGGGACCCTTACATGTTATTAACATACTTTTAATATTAATGACCTGTCCTCAAGATATCTTGAAAAAAAAATTAAAACATTAAACCCCAGGAAAGTGCAGAACAAAACAGGTTATTGTTCAATGGCTCAGCTGAATGTAATGTGGCAGTAACAGGCAACTGCATTTAAAACACAGAGATGGATTCTTAAGCAATTTCAGAATGTCTGATATGAAAGTTTCAGTGGAATACAGACATTGCTTGTCATAACCACCACAAAGTATGTTTATTATTCACAGAGACAACACACTGCATCTGCTGGACTTCTCAGATAAAGCAGGCCTGTATCACAAAAGCAGGATCCCATGGATTAAGAGCAGGAAAGGATCTGGAGAGACATCAAAGGGCACCAGTGACATGAACAAAAACACCTCCAAAGGAGAAGCACCATGACCTACACGCTCAGGAGCTAAGTGTCTTGACACCTGCCAACAGGAAAGTGTTAGGTATGGTCAAACAAGGCTAAGGACAACACCTTCAGTTCTCCCAGAGAACTTCTCAGCAGATATCTGCCTTCCTAGAAGTAAACACTGGCCAGCTCTTCCCCTCCATACCAAGGTTTTGTTACTCTGCAGAAAAAAGAAAGTTCAGTGGTGTTTCAAGGATGACTTCAGCATAGCAGCAGAAGTCCAACCTCACATCTGGTGTGGGGTTTAGCATCTCTAGAAGGGCCTGTGAAAACACAGCTCAGTCCTGCTCTTTAAGAGCAGATGCAGTTTTAACAACTGTGGATTTTCTCACCCAAAAGTCATTACATCAGACAAGAATAAGCAGCACTTCGAGGTCACTTACTCATGAGAGTCTAATAAAATCCAAAAGGGTACCTAAAGTGACAATGTTCTTCTTGTGTTCACAGTATTCAACAGCAGCTTCTGCCCAGCTGGAACTGGAAACTGAGGCAGAGATGGCAAGCCAACAACAGACAACAGAAAGAGCCAATGTCAAAGGAGCTCCAAGTCTTGTGTTTGGAAAGTGCTTTCCCAAGAGAAGAGGAAAGCAAATCAGCTACCAAGCCCTGTGACATGAATGCTGGCATAACCAGAACACCAGAGCATGTTTTAAAGTGTACAGGAATTCCAAAATAAAACAATCCAGGACTTGGTTTCCTGCAGCTTTCTGTCTTGTGACTGGATTACCCTGTCCTACCCAAATAAGGTCCAAGCTCTGTTCAAAGCTCTTCCTGCAGCTGAGACACTTCAGGTTCCTCCTCTAGGTGGGTTTTCAAGTGCCTCTCCTTCAGCTCATGCAGAAAATCATCTCCCTCTACCTGACCACTGATTTTCCAGTCTCTGCATTCTCTATATGACTGACCAGCAGGTCCAAGAACCGCTTGGAAAAGGAAAGAGGTGGACAGACAACCAGACAGTCTGAGTATAGAAGTAGAAAACCAGGCTAAAAAGACTGCAGACAAGTGAGTCCAGTTCTCCTCCAGAATGCAACAAAATTGCACCAGAGTTGATTTTGGCCCAACGTCCACTTGGCAAATACTGATAACAAGGATTTACCATATCCCCTCCAGCATTACAGCTGACTATAAAGCAAATATTTGCTTCCTACAGATAACAAAATGACTAGGATCACTGGGCTTGTAAAGGTTAGGCTTTCTGCTGTCACCTAAGGCAGGCTTATAATTCTCAGTGTCCAAGCAGAAAATCCTCTACATCGGCCTCTGTTTTCCCTCAGGTACTCACTCACCTCATGCAGAGATACAGTTTGGGATGGATTCCAGCAACAAATTACAATCAGATTAAATATTAATTCCCATCTTAATTATGTAACCATGACTAGGCTTTAATGGCCAGGCAGCCATTTAAACAGGAAGGGGGAGTGTAAATCATGTGAGCAGCATCTCTAATGATGCAGATGTCCAAACTGGTTCATGAGCACCTGGATTTTGCCCTGGGAGAGCAGTCAGCCATTGGGAAGGCTTTGGGAGGCAGAGCTCAAATCACCCAGCAAGCAATACTCCAGCAGGAGTCATGAGTTTGTGAGTCAACATGAGACAATGCAGCATCCTGCCCTTGGCATAGTTGTACACTGTAGTGATGATCATAGATGTGCTGATGGATTGATGGATTTTACTCTCATTGATGGATTTTATCCTCATTGATGGACTTCATCCTCTCAACACATTTGACAGAAGTGTCCAGCTTCTCTACTTTTGTCTGAAGATGGGTCCTGAGGATGTCAAAGTTGATGAAGCAACTGGATCAACTCTGCCCTGGTGAGGCGGTATCCTGAATCCTGTGTCCAGTTCTGAGCCCCTCAGTTCAAGAAGGACATGGAACTGCTTCAAAAAGACAGTGCCACAAAGATGATTAAGGGAATGGAACATCCCCCTTAAGAAGAAAGGCTGTGGGAGTTGAGTCTCTTCAGCCTGGAGCAGAGGAGACTGAGGGGTGACCTCATTCACATTCATGAATGTGAGTGAGTGAATGAATGAAGGGCGAGTATCAGGAGGACGGAGCCAGGCTTTGCTCAGAGATGTCCAATGATAGGACAAGGGGCAATGGATGCAAGCTGGAGCAAAGGAGGTTCCACATCAATCTAAGGAAAAACTTTTTCACTGTGAGGGTGACAAAACACTAAACGGGCCACCCAGAGAGGTTGTGGAGCATGAATGTGAGTGAGTGAATGAATGAAGGGCGAGTATCAGGAGGACGGAGCCAGGCTTTGCTCAGAGATGTCCAATGATAGGACAAGGGGCAATGCATGCAAGCTGGAGCAAAGGAGGTTCCACATCAATCTAAGGAAAAACTTTTTCACTGTGAGGGTGACAAAACACTAAATGGGCCACCCAGAGAGGTTGTGGAGTCTCCTTCTCTAGAGACATTCAAAACCCACCTGGATGTGTCCCTGCATGACCTACTCTAGGTGACTCTGCTCTGGCAGGGGGCGTGGATTGGATGATATTTTGAGTTCCCTTCCAACCCCAAACGTTCTGTGATTCTATGTAACATCACAGTGGGCACTCAGGCAAGATGTTCTGTTTGTCACTGCAACACCCAACTTACCCCTGTAGTTCCCAAATACAGGTGGCTCTAGTGTCCCCAGCACAGAGAGACCTGTGCCATACCAGAGAAAGTGCCTCCAGGTCCTGCAATCAGGAAGAATCGTTTCCCTTCATCCCCAAGGAAAGACAGAGTGCCAAACACTTTATTTTTCAGTTATGACTTGCATCACTCTGATGTGGCTCATGTACCATCAGCAATACACTCACCCTGTGTGGGGCCCCCACAGCAGATCAAACTTGCTACAGTTGCCAGAAGACTGCAGCAGAAAGTGGGGAGACAACAGAAAATTGCTGAGTTCTGCTTCACTTTAGACTTCCATAAGAGTGAAAGGAGGGGGCACAGAGAAACAAACAAACAAACCAAAAAAAAACCAAAAAAAGGCAAAACAAGTAGAAAGCTGGGGAAAACAAAACCAGAACCAAGTCTGAGTGGTTTCTCCTTCAGTCTCACACGCCAGAAGAGAAACAGAGAAACACCAGCAGAAACATTCTCCACTTCAGAGCAGCCTCGGCTGTCAGGGCTTGGAGACTGCCTGTCATGACAGCCACAGCACGACGGCAGTGAGTTCCTGTGCGAGAAGCCTGCCCCTGGAAACACAATACAGGCAAAACCTCCCCCGGCGTGGTGTGTGGGAGTCTTTGGCACTGTCTGTGCCCCCTCCTTTCTGGGACTCCGTAAGAAACACCTTTTCCCTGCACCACTCACCCTGCCTCCTTGCCACCCAGCCCAGGGACAGGTGACACTCCACCACAGCCAAGAGGACAAACGGTTCTGGACACAGGCAACGCCGTGCGAAGTGCGGGTGACTGCAGCAGCAGAGACACGGCATCCCCCACAGCAGCACGCAGCAGGCAACACAAATGCGACGGGAAGGACAAAATAAATCACAACTAAAGTTAGTTGTTCTGCAGCAAGAGAACTCAACCACAAGTCCAAATGACACAAACCCAGATGGATCTCAGCTGATCCCTCGGGTGAAAAGCTCAGCCCACTTCCCACCAACATATCCCCCGTAGAGAGCCCCAAGGAAAGCAACCAGCACAGCCCCCTTGCCAGAGCCAGCTGAAGAGGGGTTGCTTTGTTTTTGGTTTCTGCTCTTAAATACTTTCCTGCTACTGCAGGGAAAACAGACTTAAAGTAGGGCAGGCAGAAGGCTTTCAAACCACTGGGTGACATCCCCCGTCTCGTGTAAACTGTCAGAGTTTCCATCAAGTCCACAGAGGCGGACAGGTTTTCCAGTCTACTTCTCTCTTATGCATCTCATACCCAGTGAAGCCTGAACTTTGGATCAAAACATGGGCTTCAGGATCAAATGCAGACTTTCCCGAAACCATTCCAACCCTCTGCCAAATTAATTTCAGACTGAAACAAGTCCACGTTTTTCTTTTCAGAATCAAACCCACCTGTTGGAAAGCACATCCACATGTAGCACGTCTACAGCCTGCACGGATGCACTTACTACCTCTCCACACAATACGTGGCCCATTGTTAGAAAACAGAACCAATTTCCACTAGTTGCCTAATTGCTTGCAAATAAAGCACAGAAGCCAAGACTGCAAATTCCCGCAAAGCATTTGAAGTTTTCTGGCTGAAGTAGGTTTGAAAAACAACATTCACTCCACCACCCCCCTTTTCTCTTTCAAATCATTATTCTCCATTACGAGCCCAGGGATCCACTTAGCTGTTTGCTCAAACACACAGGAGAGGCAGCTCCCACACACCTCTGCTTAGCCGTCTGTCTGCTGGTGGGGTCACAGACTGCCATCCATCTAGAGAAACCCACATGCACTGCTGACAATGGGCCATTGACATGTTACTCGTTCCTACACACAACCACCGTTACTGCTTCACGTATACCAAATGATAACCCAGCCCTTACAGGGACTCAAAGTGGCCTGAAAAAAAGAAAGCAAAGCGAAACAACCCTGCAGCTGTCCAGCACGCTGTATTCTCCCCCCAAAGAGCTATTTTTGAAGCCATAAAGACTAAACATCCTTTGTGCAGTTATTATGTTCTGCAAGACCTGAACACATCATAAAAAGGAATCAAAATGTACAATGACATGGGGATGGTTCCTCCACTGCACTCTCCCCGTCTAGGAGGCTCTTCTAAAGGAGCGCAACTCCAGGGAACATACACGGCTCACATATTTTGGTGCCGCTCCACCAGCCTACACCTCTCTAACTTCTTGAGGAGGAGGACAAAAGCTTTGGAGAGTCTGTGCGGGCAGAGGGTGCGAACCACGCAGTCCGAGGTCCACAGCTCCAAGTCCCCTCGATGCAAACTTCGACGGCAAGGGCAGAGAGCCACTCAGGCGTACGTGTGCCCGCGCACGGAGCCCTTTGCGTAACTATTGCAAAACACGGGTGCGAGGAGCACAGCTACTCCTGGGTCGCTTCCTTGACCAGCGGGACATCTGCCCACCGAGGCATCCTGCGCTGGTGGGTGTGGGGCAAGGGGAGATGAAGGTCCCTATCGTGGCCCTGCTAGGCACCTGGGCCTGCTCCGGGCCGGCCCCATACCAGACAAGTGCTTCGTGCCCAGGCCAGTCTGGGGCAGCAGCTATCCCTCAGAGGAAACTTGACCGAGGGTCGCTGCTGCTGGACCTGTCCCATTGCCCAGCACGGTCCTCTGAAGGAGGCTCTCTGTGGAGACTGCTCTGTGTCACCCACAAAAGATGACCCTAAATGAGGCACCGTCCACACACGGGTCGAGGCCATGCGTGGGACTGCGGCCCAACTCACGGGGACTAAAAGCAGCCGGGAAAAAGAAGGATGGAGAGCAGTGGGCGAAATGGCTATCGAGGGGCGGCCGCTGACAGGGGGAGAAAGGTGACTGTAGGAGGGGTAACGGCCACTCAGCACTGACACGGGAGGGCAAGAAACAGCAGGGGAGAGTCCCGGCAGGGGAGCGCATCCCCGCGGGGAGCCGGCCGCTGCCCACGGCCGAGCTGGGCGCAGCGCTAAGGGCAGGTGGCACCGCGGCCCCAGGGGCGACCGTCCGTGGGTTCGGGGGACAACCGAACGACCCCCTCCCACCCTCCCACCTCTTCCTTCCTCTCCCACCTTGCACGGCCAGGACGACGGAGAAGCAGAGACAAAGCAGGTCCTCCAGCGCCATGTAAGCCCCGCCGGGCGCCGGGAGCAGNTTGCTGCCAGCCCGCCGCGGTGGGGGGGGGGGTGCAGCCTCGTTCCTTCAGGGGACAGGGGCTGCCGCGGCAGGTGCGGGGCCGCTCAGCTGAGGCTACCCTGCGTGGGCTTATAAACATTTTATGTGCTTTTTTAATTATTCGCCCCCACGCCCCCCTTCTCGTTACGTTTTTTATTCTTTTTGGCGCAGGTGGGGATGGAGGGGACGGCGCTGCTCCCGAGCCGTAGTTTTCCCCTCACGGGGCTCTGACAACCCTTCTGTCCCGTCTGGGCTGCAGGAGCCCTTGCTACCCGCTGCTTTGCGCTGACAGACGGACAAGCACAAGGCATCCAGCGGCTCGCACCGCCACAGCCAGCCCAGGGCTGGTGGACGGCCGAGGGCTGGTGGCTGCCCTCCCGCAGGCCCTGCAGTGTCTGTGGGAAGAGGTGAGGCTGCCACCCCGCACAGCCCGGGCAGGCTGCAGGGGGGCACCAGAGACGGCATCGTGACACCGAGTTGGGCAGGAGGGTTGATCTGCTCGAGGGCAGAGAGGCTCTGCACAGGCTGGACAAGCTGGAACAACAGGCCAAAGCAACAGTCCAAGTTCAGCAAGGCCAAGTGCCGAGTCCTGCACTTGGGTCACAAAACCCCATGAACGCTCCAGGCTCGGGGCAGAATGGCTGGAAACTGAACAGCAGAAAAGGACTTGGGGGTATTGGTTAGCAGCCAGCTACATATGAGCCAGCATCTGTTCAGGTGTCCAAGGCCAGCAACATCCTGACCTGCATCAGCCATAGTGTGGCCAGCAGGACCAGGGCAAGGATCAGCAGCCCTCTGTGCTGGGCTCAGGTGAGGCTGCACTTTTAATACCGTGTTCAGTTTTGGGACCCTCGCTACAAGAAGGATACTGAGGTGCTGGGGTGTGTCCAAACAAGGGCAATGAAACTGGTGAAGGGTCCAGAGCACAAGTCTTGTGAGGAGCAGCTGATGGACCTGGCGTTGTTCAACCTAGAGAAAAGGAGGCTCAGGGGAGATTTTCTGGCTCTCTACAACTGCCTGAAAAGAGGCTGAGACCAGGTGGGAATTGGTCTGTTCTCCCAAGGAACAAGTGACAGTGCGAGAGGAAACAGCTTCAGATTTTACCGGGAGAGGTTTAGGTTAGACATTAGGGACAATACCTTCACCAAAGGAGTTGCCAAGCCCTGTAACAGGCTGCTCGAGGCAGTGGTACAGTCCCCATCACCGGTGGGATTTAAAAGATGTGTAGATGTGTTGACAGACATGGTTAAAGTAGTGACTTAGTTGTGGTGAGTTAAGGGTTGGACTTGGTGATCTGAAAGCTCTTTTTCAACCTAAACAGTTCTGTGGTTCCATCAGTTTGTAGCACCATTTGGGCTCATTTCAAAGCACAGCTCCTTGAAGTGTATGTCGTTCCTTGTGCTTTCCAGGCGTTGAAGTCTAGCCTATGCTTCTCATCTGCCTCTGAAAATAAAGTAAATAAGATACATGGCAGAGTCTGTCCACACTCCATTGCTGCAGAGAGAGGCAGGGCACATCCACCAGCCAAGCCAAGCAGTGGAAGAGAGGCAGGGATCTGAAGGGTGCTGAAAGATGGAGAGCAAGGCTGCTGCCTTTCCAGCTTAGCTAGGTCCCAAACTTATGCTGCAGGTCTGTGTGTAAAGCTGCAGGTGCAGATTTAGTCCTGAGGGCAAATGACACCAAGGTCTTCCATTGGCAGCAGTGGCTGGTGCCAAGCAGAAGGGTGCCACATCTGGAGCAGGTAGGAAGGGATCTATCTGCTTTGGCCTGTTGAAAGGAGAAGATGCTGCCCAGCCCTCCAGCTATTACAGCAGCGTGAAATGCAGAAAGGGCTCCAGCTACACAGAATATGAAAACAAGAAACTTTCTTAATCCAGATCCTCCTATCTATTAGCTTGTATAATGAACTATAAAAACTTAAATGAAACCAGAAAGACTGCTTGGAGGGAAGCAAGTTTTCCATGTGTATGAGTTGTGCATCTCTATGTTAGTCCTTGGCACTCTTGGCACAGACAAGCCTTGGGAGCCAGTAGCCCCCTGCTCTGGACAGCCATGCAGGGAGGCTTTGCCCAGCACTAGTTTGGAAGGAGGAAGGAAGAAGGGAGTAATAAGGCCACAGCAAATCCACTGATCCTACACTTGCACCATCCATATGCTTGCCAACTTTTGGAAAGGGGATAGGAATAGCCATGCTCCCTCTGCACTGCTCCAGCATGGAGCTAAAGACTAACAAGCCCCTCAAACCTTCCTTTCTTTCTGGGCCTTTCCTACCTACTCCTTTATGTCTGAGGTTGGTTTAAAGGTCTGTCCAATTGCTAATTGCTATAATGAGGCAGTACAGGAGTGTCTCTTCCTGATGTCTGACAGTGGTTTCTTTCATCCCTGTCCTTTTTACCTTAAACCCTGGACTTTTTGCTTCCCTTTAAGCAAAGAAACCTTTGCCTAAATGTCAGGCAGAAGTGGTATAATATAAATAATCAAAACTGCCAGTGGTCTGCAAAGTTCTGCACACTCTGGTTAGCAGCACTTGCCCGTACTAAGCCACTGACCCAGCTCCCTGCCAACAGGTCATGGTTAGGAGCAGACACTAGTGGCAGAAGACCCAAGTCCAACTCTTGTCTTCGCTCTCTGCCTGATATTACAGCGATTCCTTCATGACACCTCTGTCTTACTGCATGGCAGTGGAAACAGGAATTAAACCAGCTTTTTAATGAACTCAAGTTTCCAACAGTTATAATCCCTGAATATCTGTCACTGGGCAAAGTCAAAAAACAGACTTAGCAAAAGCCCCTGAACTGTGGATGCGACCCACAGCACCAGCTCCTTTAAGCGACAACACACGTACGTGTAACACCAAGTCCCCACCATACACCTCTCTCACCTGCATCATCACAAACTGAGCTCACAACAACCAATGATTCTGTGGGGCAGCTCCTCACAACTGAAGCCAATGCTGGTTGACATGTGTTCACAGGAGCTGGTCCCGTGGCTGCACGGAGTGTCACACCTGGGTAGGCATCAGCTGCTTCAGCTGCCCACGAGGATGCCTGTCCTGCATGAAATGATTTCCTGGGGTGCTTACAGAGGAAAGAGAGACTGGAGAAAGAGCCACTTCGTAGGTTTGGGAAGGATCAGATAACTCCCTGGCTGCAAGTCCATAAAGAACAAAGTAACAGCAGACGTGCCAACAGAAGGGACATTCCTTCTGCAGGTAATGTCCTTTCTGCCCCAATACTTAGGGCAAGCAAAAGGCCCTTTTTTATGTGCCACAGGCTCCGCGGTGCTTCCATCTCTGCCAGCAAAGAGGTTTTTTTTCTACTTTTCAATAGCTGCAAACCTCTGATACTTAGAGCTGAGAAAGTGTGAATGGCAAAGAGTAGCAGCAGTAAGCAGCTGGTGTTTGTAGTTCAGCTTTTGTTCCCCCTTCTGTAGACATTATTTTTGTGTTCTAAAAAAGAAATCCTTGGTGAGTCAGGTATGTGGACACTATGTGGGACACATCTGTGTGTGTGTACGATCCCAGCAATGAAGACCTTGTTGGGGAAATCCAGGAATAGCCTCTATAAATTCATCTAGCTCAGGAGGAGCTTTTCCCATGCCGCCAAATTGTAGCCAAGGGAGGATACTTATTTTGAGAGGTTTATGTAGGTGCAAGAGACCTCAAAGCACAGCAGCACGTCACAGAGTATCTGAACCAGAACTTGTCCAGGTTCTGAATCCATGTCCACACTAAGCAGCCTGTGTCCACTTCCAGGTGGCAGCTGTGCTATCCAGACTACTGGGATCCAGCTGTGCAAGACACTAAATAAATGCAGGTAAAGAACAATGCTTTCTGCCAAAAAAAAGACCCTTTAAAGTAAAAGAAACTCAAAGAACAGAGAAAAGCTCTTTCAGAGAGAAAGCAGCAAGGAACAAGATCCACAGCACCCAGTTTTAGGTTCATTCTGAAACCTACTGCTGAAGCTGCTGCCTGTCTCCATGCTGTGGGCTGGGGTTCAGAGCATCAAGAAGCTGTGTCCCAGGGTCAGAGTAGTTAAAGCAAATGAAAAAAAGAGGAAGTTAATTCAAAGTTAAAGGAGAGAGCAGTTTAAAGCAGAATAGGTATTTAAAAATCACAATGAGGATGTTCTTATTCCAGGCAAAGGTTGCTTTATATTCTCTTAATTTAATCCACTTCATACTGAAGAGGACTGTTTAAATTTAGCAGTTTTTCTGCAGACTGAGCCTGCCCCCACACCTCCACTGCTCCCTCCAGATCAGGGAAAGCGGCTCAGATGCAAACCCCCATGCTGCCAAACCCTATAGCTCTGAAATTAGGGGACTTTGGTAGATGCACTTGTTCAGAAGCACTTTCCTCCTCCTTCCCTCACAGGTTGGTGCCCCCCAGTTTGGCAGGTATGAAGTGCCACCCACTGCGACTCGTCCCCATCTCACAGGGAGTCAGTGTCTGAGGCGTGTTTGGGACTACGTTTAGGTTCTTTTCTTTCCCAAGTAGGATTAAGCCTCCCACTCTCAGAGACAGCTTTGCTCTGGTTTCTGAAGATCTCTGATTCCAGACAGGTCTCCAACACCAAGGCTGAGGTTTTTTAATGAATTTAAGCTGCTCTAATTACTGGAAGAGTTGGCTGTTCTTTCCTTTGTGATGGCATTAGTGCTTGAATGAGCCTGGAGATAGGCAGAGGAAAGGATGGTGCTGAAAACTTAATTGGCAACAACAATAACAATGAAATCAGTCCCCTGCTCCAGCTCACCCTGCAAGCACCCAAGAGTTAGTGCCAGCACCAGGAAAGCAATGGGAATACACAGACAGGGGCAGGAGGAAGCTTTCCATGGCAGCACAAAGCAGGATCAGCTCAAACTCACTGCAAAACCACAACCTCAGTCTTCCCAGAAAAGGAGTCTCTCAGGGACCTTTTCCACCAGGACTCACTTCATTGCCAGACTTCTTCTGGTCTGGCAGCAACTTTGGTGCTAGAGGGAACGCTGACTTCCCAGACGAGAGAAGTGAGGCTAGCCTCCTGTTCTGTGTGTGTGAGCAATGCCAAACAGGAGCAGCTGGTTGCACATAATAACATGCATTGTGTAAGTGAGCAACACAATAAGCAATTTGCTCGACAACCCGGGGACATCAGGACAATTCTGTACAACAGAGAAGAAAGAAAAGAGGGAAAAAACATGCGATGACCAAACCCTAAGGGAGCCTCAGTATACTACACATTCATTTCATTACGCTTGCTCTTATAAATATTTATTACACAACCTATCTCATCATTCTTCCAGGAATGGGTGTTGTGTTATTGTTATACCCAGGGAGGGCTTTCCCTCTTCCTCTGGTCCTGCTGCAGGCTGTCGGCAGTTGCCAAAGATAGATAGGGAGCAGGAGTGTGACATTAATTATGGAAAATGCTACTTAAAATGGGGCTCAGGGGCAGATATTGGCAGGTGCATTGTTAGGTGAAAAACGAATGGAGGAGGAAAAGACAGCAAGTAATGAGATTCGGAAGCTTGCATTTAAAATAAGTTCACGGCAAAAGGGATTTCTGCAAATGAGGGCCCTGGCCCCACAGCCAGAGCCACTAGTGAGCAGAGACTCTCGCACCCTGCAGAGACCTGCATGCATCCAGGATGAGGCAGCTTGATTCCAGTGAGTGCCAGGCTGTGAAACACCGGCAAGGCTAAGGTGTATTCAGAATGCCAACCTCCCCTCTCTGTTTACCCAGAGAAAGCTGTCCCGTTAAGGTAACATGCTATTGTCTTCAAGCAGCATTTACAAAGCTTTGCACATACAACTCTTGAGTGTTTGGAGGTTTTTTTATCTTGTGTTTTCCATTTTTTACTGCTACCTGGACATCCTCTGTGACCCGTTCCTCACTCTTACTGGCACCTGTCATCTAAGTGAGATTTTGGAAAATCAAATACTAACTTGCCTTACATAGAGATACATTGGCTCATTCCTGATTCAGAGCAACTCAGGCTGAGTTACTGATATTTTGATTCAGCAAAACATGCCAAGGCCATCCAGACTGGGGTAGATTTTAGATAAAATTAATCTGTTTCATTTCACTTAGTGTCCCTTGCTGTCATGTGAGTCTTTTGTGTGTATATTTGTTAACCAGCTTCTTCACTGTCAGCTATAATCAAATAAAGTCCCACTAGAAACATCCCAATGTGTTATAAAGCAGTTGTGTATGAACATCACTGTCTTGTAAGCTTGCCTGACTGTGGAAAATAATACTTGCTGACAAACAACATCTGTGGACTTCTCCTTACTACACTTTCCTGCTACCAATCAAAGCTTTCAGCCCTAAGTAGTCTAAATTTTATATGCTGCTCTGGTACCTCCTAACTAAGGCTGGGTTTAGGCATAAAGAACACACGTGACACCAAGGAACACTGCACAGTCAGGGCTGCCTTCAGAAACACCTGGCAGGCTCCTCTGTAGCAGGAAATATGCACATGTGCCAAAAATAAGGATCTGTTCTGAGGTTCTGCTAGGTCTACAGAGCTGGCTAGAAAATGCCATGCTAGAAGCAGGGAGGCTGCCTGGTGCACATCATCATGCCACCCTCTTGTGGCTAAGCCCAGAAAACAGAGCTGTGTTCACCCAGGATGAAGTGCAGATGCCACCAGGTTGTTTTCAGGGTGCTTTGCTCCAGGCTGATGCAAGCAGCAAGGTTCACCTTTTAGCTCGGTATCAGCTGAAGCTACCTTAGTGGCAAAAAGCCAGGCTGGAATAAAACCATTCCTGCACTTCAGAAACTTTGGGATCTGGAGCTGATCAAGGATTGGATTTCATGCCAGACCAACACACTAAAGGCCTGCAGATGGTCATGGTGGGCAGATGTCTGACTTCTATGTCTGTGTCTATTCTCCATTCAGAAACTGGACTCATATAACTGCCTCTTGAGACAGTTTCAGCAAGAATTTCTGTCCTTTGCTAATATTTCACACCAAGACACGGAATCTAATGCTTTTATGCATTTATCTTCCTGCGCTGAGAACCCTCATTGCCCTTTGCCTTCCAGAGAGCCCCACAGATCATAGAATGCTTTGGATTGCAAGGGACCTTTAAAGGTCGTCTAGATGAGCACCAGGAAGGTAATTGGGCAGCTCTTGCACGCCTCATCTATGGAAAGAGTTTTAATGCTGGTACTCAGAAGTGGCCAGTTTGCACCAAAAGAAGGTGCTGGCTTTCAGAGCATCCTGAGTGCCCTCGTTGTTTGAGGCAGGCCATTCCCACCCATCAGACAGCTCTGCAAACCTAAATAGATGATGTATTTATTTATGGATTACTGACCACAAGAAAGAGAAGCTTTGCACTATTGTCAACCTTGGAGCATTCGGTCTGCTATAAATAATGCATCATTGTTCAGTGTTGGTTTATGGTTTAAGTTCCAATGAGCACCACGGACCAGCAGACTCAGCAAAGATGAAGGCAGCACGGGGTATTAGTAAGAGAAATAGTACCCTCTGACGAGGTGTATTAGAAAAACAAAGCAAAAATGTAGTGTTCTCAGAGTTATTTTAATGTCAAGTTCTGCAGCCAGAGACCTGCTTTTACCTCTAATTGAGAACCACACAAATCTGCCATTATCCTCTGATTTTCATTCTGCTTTCTCCCAGTCGTGAGCTAATTCGATTTCAGATAAACACTAATTAACACAAGAGGTCACTCCCGTGGCCAGCAGGCACCATTGCAACGTGGCATTCAAACACACCAGGAGATCAAAAGAGCCTCCACTGCTTCCTTTGAACTACCCAATTAAAATTTTCACAAATAAAGCTATTGTTTTACATCTGCTTCATCCAGGAGGGAGAGAGGGCAGAGAGCTAAGAGATCACTGCCTCTAATTGGGCTGTTTTCCCTCTCTTCTTACAGCTTTCCTCCGTGTGGGTATTTTCTCTGGACCAGGAGAAGAAAAGGATGTCCAGAGCATTTGTGCTGTAGCTATTACTCTACAAGGCTAGTGCAGCCTGAAAGCAAAGCCATGGGGAATCCAATTTCCCTCTCGTGAGCAAAAAGGGCATCAACTCCTTTCTTGGAAAGTTTGATTGATAGCCATTAAAGCAGGACTCATAAAATGTGTGTCTCTCTCTAGCTATTTAGGCAATTCTCTTTTGAAGATGAAGGGGAATATTAGATTAATCCAACTGCTATAACAGCATTATCTTCTGCTTTGAAACAAAATATATTTTATGGTGTCTGTACTCTAACAGAAACAACCTGTGGCTGCAGAAGCCTTGGGTTGGTGCTTTGCTGCTAAAGGTTCTGTGGTTTCCTTGTTTTTTCATCCATCTTCTGGAGAAGTGGTGTAAATATCAAATTTATGCCATTGTCCCACATGGACCATTGTGGGCAGCAGAGGAATCAAGGCTAGGGTGGACCACGGGGTCTGAATTCCACTCTTATCCATAGGGGAACTCGCTTAAACTTGGGATTAAGGCAAATTAGCAGGACTGTAGGGAGAAGGCTGCCCAGCAGCTGTCTAGGGTACACAGAGGCAACATCAATCTTGGGAGCTGTCAGCCCAGAGCATTCTGGAAAAAGCTAGCTGGAACACCAGTCAAGTATCTGGTGTTATCTGCCTGGCAAAGGTTTAGTAACTCCCGACGCTGGGAAGTAGATGAGTGCACCTCTGTGAGCACACATTGCAATGCACATCTCCCAGGAGGGGGCATCCATACCTCTGCGCTGACAAGCCACAAGAAAATCACCACCACCACCATCCGGAAACATCACCAGAGGAGAAACAGCCTGGATGGGAAGGGAGTTGTAGAGTGAGTATGTTTCAGATGGGGCACATCGACCTACCTCCACATCAGCCTGCTCTGTTTGCTTGTCCTGGTCTGCTCATTACCAGCACCCTGAGGAACAAGGAAGCTTATGTCTGGCAGGGACATGGTCCCTTGGGTGAGGAAGAAGCGATTCACTGATCATGCACTCCCAGAGGGAAGTCTTGTCTCAGTAGCACTGAAGGGAGAAAAGAATGAAGATAGTGACTGCAAAGGAGACCAGGCCATGGCCTATGCTCACTAATAGCTTCAACTCACCTCCTGGGGAATACATCTATTGGTGCCAAAGGATGAAAAAAGATCAGGACCCTGCAAAACCAGGGTGGTTGCTGTGAGTTTGTAAAGCTCAGCTCCTTGCCTCACCTTGAAGCTTTGATGAGCTTCACCTGGCTGCCAAGTCTCAGGGCAAAGCCACAGAGGTGCTGTACTGATTCTGCCTCTTGCACTGAGCTCCAGCAGGAAGACAGGCTTTATGGTAGCTGAGATGCCTGACTTTGCAGGTCTAGCTTCCCACCTCATGCTGGTTTGTGGGCTTTGTCTTCTGCAGCTCCATTCTTGCACCTCAGTTCACCAGGTGAGCCAATGTGACCCTCAGATGAAGAATCGGCATTGCTTAAAATCCTTCTTTTCCCTGTAACATATTCCTGGATGCTGCAAGCAGTACACTGCTTATATCCCAGGATTTAATCAGATTAATTAAGATGCACTTGTATTAATTTAAATTACAAGTATCTGAGGACTCAGCCAAATCAAGTGATTTATGGGCCATATCAATCTAATTAATACTACCAACTCTTAAAATAAAAACCTAATAAATGAGTTTATTATACAGATGTAAGATCAACTTATTAGCTTTGGGTCTCTAGTGACGTGGCCAATGTGGTGGAAGTTTTATATCCTGGCTGGGAAATGGTCTTGGCTTTTTACCTTCCTGCTTGTTGTATTTTTAAAAAGTATTGTGCACAGTGCAGGGAGAGGGAGAAACAACACAAACTCACTTAGCAAAACACTAGACAATCCAAGAGGTCCCCAAAGTCCTGCTGTACACAAATTGTGTAGTTTTATAACTGCAAGTGCCCACAGGAGAATAGTTTATCTGGATTCTTGCAGGCAGAACTTGCCCTGGTCTGCATGCTTGCTGCTAAGCAGCCTGGAGCAGCAGGTAGCCACCGGTTGGGAATGGAAAGGGAGTAAGAGGAGAGCTTCTGGGAAGCAAATCTGTGGCAGAGCACACGGTCTGCAGGCAGGAGCTGGGCTGGTGTGGAAAGCGTCTCAGCAAGGTGACTTTGCCTGGCTGAGTGATGGGTGCCATCTGCAGCAGCTGGAAAGCCCGAGCACCCTAAAATGTCACTTGCACAGGGACAGCTTAAAGAGGAAGAAGCTTCCCTTTGTCACCACGGTGTGGGATTTCAAAAATTTATCGGCGGGGAAAAAAATAGAAGAGTGTTTTTCTGCAGCAAAGCCAAATGCCACGGTGAAGCTCATTACAGAGAGAACAGGAGACGCCTCTAACGCCCTGCCCAGGTGACAGGAGACAGCGAGCTAGAGGAGGAGGGAGAGCGACGCTTGATGGTCGCCACTGCCCTCCACCACCTCCCAGCCCGCCGGCTGCTCACCCATTGTGGCCCTGGGCAGCCTGGCTCTGCGGTGCCTGCCTTTTCAGAGGCATGCTTGTGCCTCAGCCCCGGAGTTCACGCTCGATTTCCCCAGCTGTAAGATTGTTTCCCTTGCTTTGCAAATCCCCCCTCGGAGCAAACAGCCGCGCGGTGGAAAAGGGAGCAGGCTCCATCTCTTTACCCTTTGCTTACAAAATAAGTTCTTCAAACACATTTGTTGTATTGTGTTCAGAACAACAACCTTCTCCGGCAAAGAAAAGGGAAGGAAATGGGAGGGCTTTCTGGGGGAGAAAATGGGGCGATTTGTGGAATAATTACATAAAGACAACACCAACCTCCGTGTCTGTCGCCGTGATTTATTACAGTTACACAGAAAATTGGCTGATTGGACCGTAAAAGGTGGCTGCGGGCAAACCTAGACCCCTTTGCTTTCCTGTTTGCCACTCCACACACACAAAAGCCGATGAATTAACTCGGCAACATTGGTGCTTGGAGAAATGACCCATCTTGGTTAATTTGAAAGAGGTGCCAGAGCAAAGGTGTGGTAAAGACCAGTTTAACGCCCGCAGCCACACTGACTGCTCCTGCTGCAAAAAAATGTGGGCTGGCTGCTAGCCGGGAGAAAGCTCTGCATATCCTACTGCCACCTTTGCTGATGTATAGCAGGGTCTGAAGATTTTTTTGCAGCAACCCCTGTCTCCCCTCTGACTGCCACACATTGCATGTGCTCCCACGATCAAACACCCTTCCTTCCCCCAGTTATCATTTTGCATTTGTCTACGTCCAGCTGCATTTTCCATTTACCAGCTCACTTGGCTAAAACATCCTAATCCTTTTTGTATCAGATCAGGTGGCTTCTATTGCTTTCCACACACCACCCTCATTTGAGCAATTTATATTTATGCTAAAGAAAAAAAAGTATTTAGCAATCAAAGGTGTCATTAGCTGAAAGAGGGGAGACTTTGGTTAGGAGGGGACCAGAAAGGAGAAAACCTAATCTTCCATCAACAAGGGAGTCAAGATTTGAGCATTTTCTCTCCTCTTCAAAGCTTTGGACTGCAGGTCACTCAGAGCTGGGAATTCATTCCTTCCAGAAATGTTTCATCATGGAAAAAATAACTTCTCCATGCTCTCTTTGGGCAGCTACACCACTACTTGCCTACATCTTTTTTTCAGTAGCTCCCTGCTCATATCAAAAACTCTCTAGTCCAACAGCTTATCTCCAGAGAAAGCTATTAGCTCAGATCTTCCTTCACTCAAACCATTAGCAATAAGCTTGTAAAACTTTATCCCTTTGGTTCATGTCCCACCCATAAAGCTTTGGGGCAGCCTTCTCGTAAACTATGGGGCACAGAGCAAGGTGGAAAGCAGGGGAATACCATGGGACTTGGGAAAAAAGGTTGATTCTTAACTGTATGGTAGCCTACCACAGAGACAGAGTCTGAAGGTCTTGTGTCCTTCAACTTCCCTCTTCCCAAGTGCAGCCAACATGGAGGGTGATGTCCCTTGGGTCTGTGCAGGTCACGTATCACAGCAGTACCTGGAATAGGCAGGCTAAAAATAAACTGAAAGGCAGAAGAGCAACAGCTTATGGAAAAAACAAGCCATGGGATGATTTACAGATGAGCAAACTCCCTGCAAAGCCCAGTGGAGAGGGCTATATCTTATACTTTCCAAAACACAGACTCCTCTCCAGTAATCCCTGTCAACACCAGTGGTTAACCTGCCACTCATCTTGCTGCAAGCAGTATTAGTTGTTGCTTCAGGCTGTGGAATGAAGATCACCAGCTTCTGCTAATAAAAAGAGACAATCTGGAGCTAAAACAGGGGAACCCATCTTTACTCTTCCCGTTGCAGGAAAGGTTTTCATGGCTGCTGAATGCAGACAACGGGCAGACCTCAGTGGCTATAATTTGTAACAATACGGCAGAATTATTTTTTTTTATTTAAAAATACATGAGCTGGAAGAGGAAAGAATTCAAGGTACAAACAGGTTTTATTACTAATAATTATATCCAGGAAGAACAGGGACGGGTTTTATCCTAGCAGTCATTCCAGGCAACATTTCTGCATGTGGGCAGGGTCATTATAATAGGTCTCTTTTAAAGAGAGGCCTTCTGAATGTGTGGCCCGTTATAGCAGACATTTTCAAATGAAAGCCTGAGCTAATCCAGGGACAATGCTAAAAGGTGTAAATTGGCTGAATGGCACGGAAATGTTTAAATCTGTCCTTTGCTAAATGTCGACGGAGAAACTCTGTAACACAACAAGCCTCTGGCAGAAGAATAAGGTTTAGCCAGTAAGAGGGTGAGAATTGAAAGCTAGTTGTGTAGAAGGATAAAAAGTAGCTTTGACTTCAGTGCAGTTTTGAGCTGCATTCAAAAGAGTTTCACAGAATCAGACTGGAAAACACCTTTAAGATCATCAAGTCCAACCATTAACCCAGGTCACTAGGAAACCAAGTCCCTCTGCACCACATCTATGCAGCTCTTAAATCCCTCCAGGGATGCCGACTCCACCACTGCCCTGGGAAGCCTGTTCCAGGACTTGACAAGAAATTGCTTCTCATGTCCAACCTAAAGCTCCCCTGGGGCACAAGTTGAGGCCATTTCCTCTCATCCTGTCACTTGGACTTTCCTTCTTGAACAGCCTATATTAGGAAAAAACCGAACCATTTAAATTAAGTACAGCATCATACTCTGGCTGCAACAAAAACTAAACAGAATCACAGAAACATCCAGATTGGAAAAGACCCTCGGGACCACCAAGTCCAACCTATAACCCTACTCAACAAGATTCACCTTAAACCATAGCCCTAAGCACATCCCTAAGCACCACATCCAAAAACCTCCGTGTAAATACAGTGATGGTATTGGGACTGTAAAAAATAGTAATAATGAAAATCACATCTGAAAGCAAAGACAGCCCAAGGGGCTGATGCTTCCACAACGACACAGCACAATCTGGGGGAGCAAATTGTGCCCCCGACATGTTGTACTCCTTGTTTTTTAGGGTCTGCAGTGATCTCAGGTGCACAGGCAGATGAAGCTGCTCCAGCCAGAACAGATGAGACAACCCAAAATGGAAAGGACACAAGGCTGGGACCCTTCCGGGGATGGAGACGATGTCCTGCTGGGAGAGAAAAGCTCCAGGAATGGGTTTATAGGCCGGGAGCAGCAGCGGGGACGGTGCTGCCTTTCCCAGTCCCGACTGATGCAATCCCCAGCCGGAGCCCGCGGACAGCTGCGGCATGGGAGTGGAAATTCCTGCCGACCCGGCGAGCGCGCAGCGGGGAAGAGCATAATCTCCGTGATTTACAGGCTGCGGCTCTAGTTTAAAATACATTAGACTCCAACTATTTAATTACTGGGCACCACCAAATCACAGAGACAGAGGAGTCAGTCACGTCTGCTAATGCCAACATTTATCATCCTATTTATCTACTCCAGCTTCTGAGACCCATATCGAATCACTTCCCTGTATTAGCTAATAACGTATGAGTTTATTCCCTCTACCTCTGGGCGGCCCTCAATGGATATTAGAGCTCTGCTGGCAGCACACATGCACCTAGGGACAGATAAACTGGTTCGGGGCATATAAAGAATTGTAATCATCGGCCAAAACTCAAATCCAAATCAAAGCCTTTTTCCTCTGCTGCCTCCTGCCCCCAGATACTAATTCTCACCAGAGGGTAAATTGCAAACAGTGCTCAGGCTTGCTGCCCAGCAGAAAGGCTGCAAACCTCCTGGTATTTCTGAGAAAAATATCCACATTTTACGGTTGGAGAATGACACAGAAAAATTAAGCAGCTGCCAGAGTACTGGGGGGCAGGACAGGGTGTGCTGAAGGCAGCAGTTTGCATCCCTCCAGCGACATGCCCCCATCCTGCTCACCTGTGCAGGGAGGGCAAAGATGAGCTGGAACAGGCAGGGAGACAAGGCTGGCTCTCGCAGGAATGTTAGATACCAAATCGGCCACAAAACAAATTCAGCAGGTGGAGTAAATTTGTCCACGGAAATAGGTTGGGTGTGCAGGAAACATCGAGAGGAGAGGGAGAAGCTGCTGGATGATGGGCGAAGCTGCTTCTTGTGCTCAGCCTGTTCCCAGTAAAGCCCCAGTAAACCCAGCGTGATCTTCCTCTGCTGGTTTTCCCCCCTGGAAACGCCATGCCTTTCATTTTGCCTCCTTATGCTGCTTTCCCAGGATGTACACAAGTTTTAATTGCTCAGTTTGGAAACTTTCAAGCAGTCTCATTTGCGGAAGAAATATTAAGCATCCTCTCAACTCTGCGCATGTGTCTGTCCTTATTCTGGGAATTAAGAAGGAGGGGGGAAGAGAAAAAAAGGCTTTATCTCCTCTCAGAGAACCCCAAAAGGGCACAATAAAGAAAATGTCTTTATTCCATGGAATTTTTTTTTTTTCCTGGTACCTTTTACTTCCATCACTATGGTGGTTATGTCATTATTGCTTATGTATTACAGGCGTAAAAATATATATGTATATTATCTGGTGTACTATTAACCCCTGTGCCCCTCTCTCTAATTCTGTTTGCAGGTGATCCTGCATTTGAGACTGGCGGTGCTTAGAAACCCTGATACTCTGAGCTCTGATCGAGCCCTCGTTACTGAAAAGGCAGCACAGTAACGAACTGAGCATGGCAGGGAAATTATCTCTGGCTCTTCACAAAGTCCTCTGGAAGAGTTCAGACACGGAGCTGTCTTAATTGATAGCGTGGCCACTTCGGGGAGCAGTCTCCATAGAAACTCAAGGGCCTTGACAAGATGATAAACAATGCTGCGAGAGCCTAGTAATAGCAGAAATAATGAGGTGTGGCCAAAAAAAAACAAACCAACAAACCAACAACAAGCAAGGCATCGCACAGTATCGAGTGGGTGGGCCCAGCCTAATGAAAGCCTGGCAGATAACAGGGATGGCTGGGGGAAGGAGAAACACAACTGGAGGGTGGAGGGGGGGAAAGAGTTGCTGAATCCGCATGAAATTTCTGTCCCAGGAAAAAGCCCTGAGGAAGTCTGTGCTATATGAGGCTCTTTTCTCTTTATGCAGCCATAAATCAGGAGCAACAGCACCAAAGTCATCTTGGAAGTGTGGCGAGGTCTTGGGGATTTGGCCGCTGGGGATGTCCAGTCAGACTGGGACCCAGGGAGCCTTTGGGACCCGTGGCAGGAGGCCTCAAGCGCCTTGTCAGAGGCTCTTGACAGTCTCTAATCACCTCTTGACCCAACTAAGGCTCGTTTCGGTCGGCGCGGGCAGAGCGATGCCACTCGCGGCACAACTTTCCCACGCGCTGCGGCGTGCGAGCTCAGTGCCCACCGATTTGGGGCTGCGGCACCCGCTGCTCCCTGGGCTCATTGTAGCATCGTAACTCATTGTTGGAGGAGACCTGACCTTTTTCTTAATTAGCTTAAAACTACACAATAAAAAAAAAAAAAAAAAAAAAAAAAAAAAAAAAAAAAAAAAAAAAAGAAAGAAAGAAAAAAGAAAGAAAAAACCCTCCCTAAAAGCCAGTCGCGAATCAAAAGAGGCAACAGTGAGAGCAAGCAATGTGTCACCACAAGTGTCCGAGTCAATGGAAACCTTGTTAGGTGGGGAACAAGGGTCTCTGCTAACAAGCTCTTATCTGTGTTTTTGTTTTCCATTGAAGGTGCATGTCATTAGGAGGAGTGTTAACAAGAGCTCTCAATAGCTTCATATGGCCAATGGCCTCTGAATATTCATGAAGGTGTGAACAGAATGTGGGAAAGCGGTGGAAGAAAAGGCAAGAAAAGCTGCGAGAGGGCTGATTGTGCCGGGAAGAAAGAATCCGGGGCTCTGTGGGAAAAAAAGGATCCTGAATCCCTCGAATAAGAGCGTATTCCCCAGGCAAAACCTGTCCTTCAGGCTGTGGGGATGGTATTGATGGAGCCAAAGATGTGGCTTTTTTTCTGAGCAGCACTGGCAGGGAACCAGCTTCTGTTGTTTCAGGTGACAGTGGCCAGGTCTGGGTGTTTTTCAAACGTAAATCACGGCAGCCAGCACAGTATGGACAATGTGAAAAGCAGATGTGTTTTCCAGCCCCACTTCTGTCAATCCACCTTATCCTGCACATCCCACCAGTCCTCATGAGGATGAACATCAATGCCTGCTGCAGCCTCGACCCTATACGTAACCTGGTGGATGCTGCAACTTCAACACCCAAAGTGATGCTCAATGTTAATGCACAACCCCAGCAGCCAGGCTGGTGGGGATGTGCTCCCCACACCCATCCATCCCTCCTGCCTGGGGATGAAGCAGGCACCTATTTTTTGAGCTCTGCAACCTGCTCTCCAGGCTTATTTGGTCCCAGAAGGGATTCTGAGGGTAATTTTTGCTGGATGAAGTGGGAAGTACTCACAGGGGATGAAGGTCAAGGAGCATGTCCAGGCACTGCTCTGACACCACTGTTGCTCACCATACAAAGGGGAACAGCACACCTGCACCCAGATACCTGCTGCCCAGCACCTGCTTCCCTACCTTTAGAGGAACCCTAGATTTGCCTGCAGCAGGGCTCCCCCAGGGTGGGGGCAGGCAGGGAAAGATGTTTTTCCCTTAAACACTTTTGCAGGCTTTGCAGCCACTGCTTCTGCATGATCACAGAAGCAGGAGTTTTGGCTGGGCTGCTTTAATGTGGAGCTCTCACTCGGCTCATTTTGGAGCAAAATTATAGCGCAGAGTTGGCTTTTCTTGAAAGGCTCCAATCTCATGTGTCAGTGCTGGATAAATAGTTTTCATTCAACAAATCAATGAATAGAAACAAAGTATGGCAAAACAATGTCAAGTCATTTCACTGATAACGACAGCTGCTGGGCTGCAGAGGAGAAAGGGAGAAGCGGGAGGGGGATGTGGGGGAATAGATTAAAAAATGTAAAAAGCAATGAATCACAGCTGGGGGGAAAATCATAAAGCCACAAGCCACCACTGCTCCCACACAGAAGTACACAGTATTTACTCATCTATTCCCAATGAAGTCTGAAGCAGAATGAAAAAGGAAAGGGGAAGGCGGAGAAGGTGCAAGCCAGTCATTAAAACCATCCTTGTTAGAAAAGCAAAAGGGACTTTTTGCCTGGTGTGAAGACCTAAAGCAGAACACAAAGCAGTGTGGCACTGAGTGAGTGGGAAGCTGCCCCAGCCCCAAGCTCCAGCCCTACACCAATGCCCTTCCCTCCTGCACGTTCCTAACATGACACCTTTTGGTCATCAGAGAATTATAGAATGGTTTGGGTTGGAAGTGACCTCCAAAGGTCACCTAGTCCAACGCCCCCTGCAGTGAGCAGGGATATCCTCCATTAGATCAGATTCCCCAGAGCCCTGTTGAGTTGAGTATCTCCAAGGATGGGGCCTCAACGACCTCCCTGGCAACCTGTTTCAGTGTTCCACCGCCTCCATGGTAAAGAACTTCCTCCTAACATCCAAACTAAATCTACTCTTAATTTCAAACCATTTCCCCACATCTATCACTTTGCAAACAGTCCCTCTCCAGCCTTCTTGTAAGCGCCTTCAGGCACTGGAAGGCTGCTATTAGGTCTCCCTGGAGTTTTCTCTTCTCCAGGCTGAACAACCCCAGCTCCCTCAGCCTGTCCTTGTGCTGTTGGATTTCCAGCTTAAACAAGCTCTGTGGCACTCACACTCTTGTTGATGGGAAAAGAAGATTGGGGAGAAGAAACCCAAAACATAAACCAAAAAATGCAACCAAAACAAGAGGGTGAGAGGGGGTTTGCAAGTCTGGAGGAATCACAGAATCATTGTGGTTGGAAAAGACCTTAAAATCAAGTCCAACTGTTAACCCAACACTGCCAAGACCACTAAACCATGCCCTTCAGCACCGCATCTCCACAGCTTTTAAATCTCTCCAAGTACGGTGACTCCACCACTGCTCTGGGCAGCCTGTTTCAGGGTTTGACAGCTCTTTTAGAGAAGAAATTGTTCCTCATGTCCAGCCTTTTAAATCTCCCCTGGGACACAACTTGAGGCTGTTTCCTATTGTCTTGTTGCTTGCTACATGGGAAAAAAGACTGACTTCCATCTAGCCCCAAGCTCCTTTCAAGGAGTTGCAGAGTGAGAAAGCCTCTCCTGAGCCTTCTTTTCTCCAGGCTGAACAATCCCAGTTCCCTCAGCTGCTCCTTGGAAGACCTGTTCTCCATACCCTTCATCAACTTTGTTGCCCTTTTTGGGACAGACTCCAGCACCTCAATGTCTTTCCTGCAGTAAGAGGCCAAAGGAAAAAGGAGTTTTGTCTGCCCCAAGGAGGATGCCAGGACCAGAGCAAATGGAGTGTCTGCTGAGCTGCAGAGGAGGTGCTGTCAGAGACATATCACAACACACCTGCCCAGTCACAAACATGGGAGAAATTTCCTCAGGCTAAGCCCTCACCATGCCATGGACAACATGGTGGCATTAAGGGCTACAAGGTGACATCTCCAACACTCTGCTCAGGGTCAGCCACAGCCCCTCAGGTGAGCCCTGCTGCTGCCAAACTGCCCCAGAATAACCCAAATTACCTCTCCAAAACACACTTAAAATGATGCCTTGCAAGTCCACTTTCTAATCCTAAGCCACAGCTGTTCTTTGTTTGCTACATGAAGACTCCCTGCCCTGCCAGTGCTTTGCATCCTGGCCCAGCTGGACACCTTCCTTGGCTCTCAGGTTTCTGCAAGCTTTTGTTTGGTTTTTAAGCTATGTTTTTCAGCAAAAAAGCAGCTTGAAGTTAATAAACAGCTCCTGGCAGCTCCTGGAAAGTCTTCTCAAGACACGGCAACGAAATGGCCCTTGATAAAAACAGGGCCACTGCCGGGCAGTGATGAGAGCTGAGTTGAACACAAAAGGCTGGTTCAAGGGTTTTTTTGGCCTCTTTCCCTGGCTGAGGATGTGTCAGGCAACTCAGAGCCTCCCCACCATGTCCTGCCAGACCCTATATGTGTAGAGCAGCCTCCAGCAGTACCTTGCACAGGGCAGCATTTGTCCCTTGGAGGGTTGTGGGATTGGGTTGCAGGGAAGGCAGGAATCACATACACAAAGCTCTTGCAGGATAAGAGTCCTGGTGTGGCACTGTGGAGAGATGCTGCCTGTTCCCCATCCTGCTGTAGACACACAGTGCTGGGTAAAGGTCCTTGAAGAAATGCAACCTTTAGTGAAAGCCACTTCCAAATATGAGAAACCCTGGGAAGAGGAAAAATACCAGAAACTGTGTAACCAGAAATGGTATTGACTTGGTAGGAAGCACCAGGAACATAGTGATGTGTCTGAGAGCTCATACTTCCCAGGAAACTGACTCTGTACTGCTGTGAGGGGCTGGAACCTAAGCATGGTACCTCCCAGGATGGAACTGTCTGGAGGTGACTGCTGGGAGAGCTGGCTGTGCCACATCAGACCACACTGAATCTGCTCGTGAGAGTTTAACTGTCACCTAGGTCAAGTTTCACAACAATGCAACTATTTAAACAAAATTTTGCCTGGAAGACATCCTGGAGAAAGCTTCCAGAGGCTCAGATCACTTTGTTCCCACTCCATTCCTGCAAGTTTGACTTCCCACTGCAAACAAGCTTTACATTTTCAACTGAACGGCTGTCAAACATCACAGTAAAAGGCTTAATTCAAAGTGCAGCATTTTAAGTTTTCCTCTCAAAGGACTTTGCCTGCAGGAGCAGCTCTTGGCTGTTTGCTTTTAAGAGGAAATCCTGAACTTGGCACTTCTCTGGGAAATTTCCTGCCTGGCACTGCGTGGGGAACAAGCAAGGGGAGCTTGTGGGGTGAGCGTATGATGGCTCTCACCTGTCCCCAAATCAGTTCTGTGGAAAAGATGTTTCTTTTATGGATCACTCAACAAGGAACTGAGTAGATGTCTGGGACTAGCACTTGAATTCCATTTTGCTTACATGTGCAGGGGAAAAGTTAGAAATATATAAAAAGAGGAAAAAAGCAAAATATATAGCAAAAGAAGAGACAGTCACCACTGAAGATCAGGTGACCTCTTGCCAATCCTTAAGGCTTCAATCAGTGGGGGCAGGGCTCCGAACTTCCCTATTACCTTTGAGGGTTTATACCTTTTCCAGTCTCACACTGGTCACAGTTCCTCATCCAGCTGTCAGTTACAGCATGTCCAACTGGTGTCAGCACTGTCCTGTGGCTGGTTACCTGTGTCAGACCTGGTCCCACAATATGTTGCACATTCTTCTGGCTCTAAACTGCTGCATCAGTCACCTGTGAGGGTCCTCTCCATCAAAAGACCCAGAAAACTGTCACAGTGAGCCCCAGCTTGCATTACAGCACTCTTGAACCAGGAACCTGTGGCCTTTGCTTATCAGCTGCTCTAACCACAGAGCTTGTGGTCTTGTCAATAAGCAGCTACCTTCCTGGGACAATGGTGTGAAAACATCTCTGGACAAACAATGTTGATGCAGACATGAGGAAAACAAACTAAACCCCTTACACCCAGGAGGCAGAGTTAAATGGTGATGGCTCTTCAGAGGGAGGGGCAACCTGGAGGATGCTCATTTTGAGAGAAGACTTGAGGCTGGGGAGGAAAATGTAGCCCTTTAATCTCAGTTACTGTTTGCAGTTTTGTTGCTAACCCCATAAGTGAAGAGAAGGTTTACTTTGCCCAGGCTGTAGTTTCTTACAGGAAATATTTTCCCCTTACTCTGTCCCAGACCACTACTACGATCCCCAAGATGAAAAATAAACCATGATTTCAGCCTCAAATGGGCTTTGCTAAATCTTTAATCCTTTCTCTTGGGTCTCAGAAATCTCTGTGGGTGCAAGTGTTAAGAATTATAAACTGTGATCCTCGTGAAGGAACAAGGCTGGGGCTGGACCACACAGGGTGTGATGCTGAAAGCAGTCACCCAGCGAGGAGCAGCTTTTCCAAAACAAATGTCAACATCACAAGCCCCAGACCAGGACTCTTTAGGGTCTTATGCAGGAGGATTTGACTTGCAGCAGCCAAAGGAAGTGAAGGTGCTTTCTTGAAGCAGGGACTAGCTTTGAGCATTGCACAACCATAGCTGCTGGTATGGGATTTCAGGGTTGCTACTGTGCCATAGCCACAAGAAGCTCAAGAGCAGGTGGGGAAAGCCCCACAGTGCCCGAGACAAGCACAGTGAAGAGCAGAGGTGAGCACTTTCCCTCACACCCAGCCGTTTTATGGCTCCCTCCAGCAGCAAGCAACAGAAAGCACACACGCCTGGCAGCTCACCCAAATGCAGATAAACCTCCCTTTTAGAATACGGAAAGCATGTTTTGTAGCAGCCTGAAAAGGCTGCAGAGTGCTGGGGCTGCGGCTGCATCGATGCGGCGGGAGGGACGAGTCTCCATGGGAACTGCGTCCTTGTTCAGCTCCAGCAGGCGGCCTCGGCAGGTGCCACGGTTGACGTCTGGCCAGCCATGGAGGGAAACTGGCACCAAAAAAGCCTAACGGGGTGGCAGGGGCTCGCAGCTGAAGGGTGACTTGTGAGGCTGCAGCTATTGGTTTCTATGGTTCCTCTCCCTGTAGTCAAGGAAAGGCTGGGATCAGATCTGAGTGGAGGTGCACAGAGAGGAGGCACCCCACAAGCCTCTCTAGGCACTGACCCTGCCAGTGGTCAGTGGAACAGATTTTTCTTCTTCCAAGAAACGGGGGGGGGAATATTCCTAGAATTTCAGAGGAAAACAAACAAAGTGAGGAAAGGGCTCTGCTGACATCTTGGAGGTTAGTGTTCAGGGCAGGGCTCTTGCTGCTGTAGTCAGAACGTGAGCATGTGCTAGGACAAGCCTTTCCCTGCTTAAAAAAACCAAAACAAAACAAAAAACAAGAACCAAAAATCAAAATGTGAGGATTTCAAGAGGTGTTTGTTTCTGTGCAAGGGGTGGTTATAAAGCCAGGGAGACACAGAGCTCAGAGAGAGCCATTCAACCCGCCTGATGGAACACCCCAAGAGTGGCTAAACTCACCCTGGCACTGGGTTCTGCACAAGAATTCAGTCGTCCTTGTAAATGTGGAGTCTGAGCTCTCTCTTAGCTCATCAGAAGAAAACAATTACCACATGTCTGGGTACCACATGCTACAAAGGAGGCTGGGTGCTTCAGCTCCTGCTTCTCTTGACTGGGATCTTTTGGACTCCAGGAATGGTCAGGTTTCATGTCTCTCACATGCCTGGAGGGAAGCAGTGGGGAAAGAGAAAGGCTGAGTCCTTGCAGCAGCTCTTCCCCACACCCATTAGATGGATGTCTCCAACACCCGTTAGCAAGAACCAGAACCCCTGGGATGGGTAGCAACAGGTCACAGGCAGCTCTGTCCAAGTACTTAGGTGGTGTTGAGAAGGGAACACTGCTGAGAAAGTATCAAAAAGGAAATTTCATTTTCTGGGACGATTAATGGGATTTATTACTGCCCTTCAGCTTGCAGGGATCGGAACAGGAGACGACAACTGTGTTAAGTTAGGTAGAGCCATAGTGGCCAGGATCCTCTCTCCCAATTCCTTCCTGAAATGGATCCTTGTACAGAGCATCCAACTTGGAGCTAAGCCTCCCACATTTGGCAGAATGGTAACTGGGCAATAATGGCCACCCAAACGAGGATACTGGGCTGCAGCAGAAGGCTCTGGGCGCCTCACATGGTGCAAAACCGCACCAGTCTCTGGAGCTTGAGAAATGTGCTGTGGGAAGGCAGAGAGTGGGACTGCCTAATGGCTCATGGAATTGGCTTCCTCCTCTTCTGTGAACACAGGTTGATAAATGGTTACTTAAGAGACCACAACCTGTTTTCTGAAGTAATTTAGAATTAGAGGGACAGCAGGAATGCTCGTTTGTCAGCAATACACAGAACCACAGTAAGCTGTTAATCTGCCAAGGCCAACCTGAGGAATATATCCCTGCCTGCAGCACTCACAGGAGCAGGAGCCATCTCCTCCATGGGACGACTGCTTGGTCCTGAAGCTGCTCCCAGTTGGCACAGCCCATGACTGAAGCACAGAGCTTCAGGTTTGTCCCACCTCCAGTGTGTCAGCATGAGCCAGGAACATTCTATAAATCAGCACAACAGCAGGTGGAAAATTTCACAATATGAACACTTCCATGATAACAGCCTGTGGTGTTCCTCAGCAGCACAGAGAACCACCAGAGTTTGTGGGAAATGATACTGCAGGAAGCTCACCTTGATTCCTCTTTCTGATGGCTGTGGAAGGGGTGGCTGTGGCTCTCCCTGCTTATCCCACCCTAAACTGGAGGACATCATGTGGGCACCTGGAAGAGGACAGAAATCCTTTGCCATAATAAAATCCTCCAGGCACAACAGCACATGGAAGAACTTCCCTCTGTGTTTAGTGACCAAGATAGCTATGCAATGAGCTCAAAGACACCACCAGCTGGTACCACCACCAGCCACAAGCCAAAAGCCCACAGCCAATTGCTGGTGTGACACTTGTGTCCCGTCTTGCATTGCATAAGGGTTGATGGAAGCTCCTGGAGAAGCTTGGACTTGTTACAGTAGGACCTACAAAAACTCCAGAGGAGACAATGCAGCATATGAAAACATGTTTGGTTATCAGCATATTTCTGAAAGCCACCTATGGAGGGTGTTTCCCTGTGGGTGAAAAAAGAAAAAAAAAAAAAAAAGTCAGGAAGTAGTAATATTGTAAGTTTTAACAGCTCTGAGCCCCATCCCAGCCCTTTTGGGGAATCATGAAGCAGAACCAGGGTGCTGCCAAGCCTATACTGCTCACAAAGACACACACGAGGCTAAGCATGAGGTGACTGCATGAAGAGACTTCTCTTAGCAGAGCCAGTTCTCTACGCTCAGGTTCTCTCTCTGTCCGTCTGACTTGGGGGCAGGGCCACCTCCTGCGCTGTGAACTTGGAGAAGTTGCGGCTGTTCCATAGCTGGTGCGACAGCTCCAGCTGCTGAACAGGCAGGGCTGCTGACAGCATTCACACGCGGAGAAGATTCAGGAGAGCGAACAGTTAGACCGAGCAAACGCCTGATTTACCTTTTTGTATCCATTTACCCGGCTACGAGGGACAGGGAAAATCACGACTGCTTTTGTTAAATGGTGTGCTTAGTAGGTCGAGAGAGGTTCTCTTCCCTCTACTCTGCCCTGGTCAGGCCACGTCTGGAGTATCGTGCTCAGTTCTGGGCCCTTCAATTCAAGAAAGGCCTCAGGAACTGCTTGAAAAAGTCCAGCACGGAGCCACAAAGATGGAAGAGAGTGGAGTGTCTCCCTCAGAGGAAAGACTGAGGGAGCTGGGGCTCTTCAGCTTGGAGGAGGCTGAGGGGTGACCTTGCTAATATTTATAAATATTGTAAAGAGCAAGCATCAGGATTGAGCCAGGCTCTGCTCAGTGATGTCCAAAGACAGGGCAAGGGGCAGTGGGTGTGAGCTAGAGCAGAGGAGGCTCCATGTGAATGTAAAGAAAAGCTTTTTCACTGTGAGATATTGGAGCCCTGGAGCAGGCTGCCCAGAGA
>VWYK01124093.1:117428-132028 GCA_013399775.1 Semnornis frantzii
AATAAAACGCAGCAAAACTAATGTCTCCACTTTACATGATTAAAAGCCATGTAGCTAGAAAGGTGGTGGGGGAGGGAGACCAATAAACCCACTGGAGTGAGACATGCAATTTTTTTTAACGCAAACAGCAGGCACTTCATGTTCTAAAATTAAACACCTGAACTTTTGCTGTGCAGAACAGCCCAGTAAAAAACGCACAGAGATCTCTCTTCCCCTTCCGAAGGAGCGGCCTGGAGAACTGAGGGGTGCACGCAAAGTCTCTGCTCAAGTAAACAGGCAAATCAAGGCAGTGTCCTCATCTGGCTGATTCAGTTATTTATGCTCTATTATTGCCTTGACAGAAGCTGAGCACCACGCCAGCAGCCAAGCAGCCTGCCTTACATGGATACATACAGCAGAAACACAACCCACCTTTCCTGGTGTCCTCCCTGGAGGTGTTCAAAGCCTTCAGCAACCTGGTCTAGTGGAAGGCATCCCTGCCCATGGAGGGGGGGTGGAACTAGATGATCTTTACAGTCCCTTCCAACCCAAACCATTCTATGAATTTGATTCCTGGAAGGGAACATGGGCTGAGACCCCCTAGGCTTTGCTGTGATTCACCACCCAGGCTCAGACACAACAATGCTCCAGGGTTACAGCATTACTACACCACCCTGCTTCGAAAGTATTTCCATAGCCTGTTCCCAAATGCCAATAGCAAGGAAAGCACTCTCCATCCTAATATAATGAAGTTAATTGATTCTCAAAGCTTTACTTGCTGCTTTGAACTCGTTATTTCACCACGTAGTTCTGGGTAGATACTAATTCTACTTTGTTCTGAATACAGAGATAATTGAAAACAAAAGATTGAGGGGATTGGGAGTGCAAGTCTCACGTGGAGGGTGAAACCCGACAGCTTTGAGGCTCACACTCAAGAGGAATTACTGGAAGTTATGTTGAAACAGGGCAAAAAACATCATTCCACCAGAAACTAGCACAATCAATCCCAGTCACTGCAAACAAGAACAAATTGCTGGCATCAACACTCAACAACTCATTGCTCAGATCCTCATACTCCATATATATTTTATCAAAGACATTAAAACATTCATCTAAGGAACACCTGTGCAACTAATGTCCACCAAGAAATGAAGGCTCTGTCCTGCTCCTGCTCAGAGGAAGCAACCTGCTGGGCACAGAGCAGACCTCTGCTGAAGGCAGAAGGTCCTCCAAAAGGGAATACAGATGCTTTTTTCGGGAGCCACAGGGATGATTCCTCCTCACATGTTTTTGCTCCACAACTTCCCTTGCATGTGCTCCCTCAGGACCTTACTAGTTCTGCTTAAAACTCACATTAGCCAAGACACTTTAAACATACAAGAAGTGTCAAAGCATAATCCCAAATATCAGATGGGTTGAAAACCTTTTTTTTAGCGACAGTACCACCTCCTGAACTACAAAGTACAACCTCACCCTGGAGCAGTCAACTCCAGAAGAACAGAGAAGGGTGAAGCCACCACTCTCCATGCCAGCTATGTACCACTGCTGGACCAACACTTCACCATGAGGTGTGGCAACTACTACTAGCCTGAAAATACTGATGCATCAGTTCTCAGCACTGACACCTTCCTACCTCAGCAGGCTGAAATGCAACAGGCATTGTGCTTCTTGTCACTGGGAATACAGTTGTTGGCTGCATAGGGCTGGATCAGACCTCATGTAAGGCATCTCTCACACCTTCACCTACACGCAGGAGTCTTTTGCAAGAACTACAAATCTCTGATGATTAAGTCCTCCCAGCATTTCCACAGGATAAGAGAATGGGGTCTTAAAGTGCTTAACTACTGTAAAAAGAAAAAAAGAAACTGCAGGAAAGGAGGAAATACATAATTTATGTGGCAAAAGAGAGTACTTACAGTATGCTGGACTTCAATATCTTTTCAATATATATTTAAAACAATGGAAGGATGCATTATTAAAAAGTTGTCTCAGCACTTTTAGTCACAGCCTGTGCTGTTCCTCAAAAAGCACTGTTTGATGAAGGTCATTTTTGTTTTTTTTTTTCCTAAAGAAAAGGATCAATTTCATCTTAAAAATCAGACAAATTTACATTCAAGGGTAATTGCCTCTAGAAAAAGAACAAAAACACCCCAAAAAGCAAGTTAATTTAATACTGAATAAAATATAAACAACCTGGGAAAGGTGATGTTCTCCAGGTGTGATTCTATACATATATGTATATATGAACAGATATAGATATATGTATATATAATACAGCATAGACACAGAAGGAGCAATGGAATTCTGCAGGAACAGCTGAGACCTGGCCCCGCTCACTGCTCTGTGGTTCTAGTTCCAACGCCTCAACACAAGTATCCATCTCTCAGTTCTGGCTATAGGGATAGATCCCTAGGGTACATCCACAGGGATGCTCCATCACTTCAAATCACAAATCACCACCACTTCACCGGAGCTGAGCTCCTCCCCAGCCATGGCCTTCCCGAAAGAAAACTGTAAGCCTGTTACTAACCTGCTAACAGTTATTTAAATTCATCCACTTACACTCGCAGTGATCTGAAAACCAGAAAGCAGCCCAAACAAACATCCTCACTCTGAGGGAAATGTGCATTTACTGTCTGTTTGCTTTGGCTGTCTTGTGCAACCCAAAAAGCAGATCCTGTTCTCACACGCCGATTTTACAACCGTGTAACTGCGCTAGCTCCAAAGCTTTGGTGCCTGTGCCCAGCAGCCTAACTGAAAAACAATGTGGTTTGATACAAAACAGCCAGGTTCTGCTGAATCCCAGAGTAAGGGGATCAAGCTGAACAGTACAAAAGCAAGGAAAATACAAAGTTACAACATGTGGAATACTAAGAGCGTAAACACTGAGAGTGTTTCCAGATTTTTCAGAAGATGAAAAGAAAATCATGCTCTGCTTCTCTCTAGCACCAAAACAGAAAGAAAAGGAAGTTCTTAGGTTTCTAAGAAAACCATTAAAACCATAAAAACTTAGAGGAGTCTTGGAGGCAAGCCCCAAGGGAGAATTCCCTGGATTAAAGGCAACCATTTTGCTATGGATTTCTATCCTAAAGAACCTGTTGCAAGTTAAAAGTGACTTCACACGCTTAGGCTTTTCAGTCAAGCCTGCTGCTTAGTTAAAACCTCACTAGCAAAAACACAACTGGGATTGTATATCCTTGAGGCTTAGCAGGGTTACCTTAAGCTATACAGGAGGGGGAGAGATCTCAAATACAGCATCATAATCATGCTACACAGCAGTGCTAGAAAGGACCCAGGGATGGAGGACTGAACAGAGTATGAGCCTGGGAAATTGTCCCTCAAATAAAGCAGGAAATTCAATGAAACAGTTCATATTGCCTCCCATGTAGTGTCTGTAAGGTCTCTCTTCACCAAATTGTCTGCAGACCTTTGGATTATTGAGTATTGAATTTTAAAGTCGTAACAGGATGCATGTACCTCTATCATGCTGTTGTGATGGTAAGAAAACAGTCCTGCAAAAAAAGCTCCAGAATGAATATCAGGGAAAAATGTAAATGAGAAATGGGCTGCATTTTAAGCTTGTTTTAACTTTTACAGAGTTTCAGCTCTTTGACTTGTTAGTTTGCATCTCAAAGATTGTTATGCCTGTATCACAGTAAAATATCATTTCACTGAAATCAAGTACAATCAGGATAGGATCTTAAGCTGCTGAAAGCAAAAAGGGCATGATGTATCCCAGAGAGAGAAGAGTTCACTGAAGAAAACCTGGCATCGACAGGACTGAATCCCAAATTCAAATTCATTAGGAAGAAGCTTAAAAGTCTTTCTTTTTAAAAAAAACAGTTAACATCTAGATAGGTGATGTGTCTAAATTGTGACCAGCTTCTAAGGAGTGAGACACTTCTCTTTCATGAAGCATAAAAGCTATATGATAGCATTTAAAGTGTAATACAAGTTGTAACCATTCAGGTAAACTCTTGCTGTGTAGTGAGTAAATCATCCCGTATTATGTAGTGAGATACCAAGGAACACACTGTAAAAAGACATCAATTATGTCATAATGCTTTTAAAAAGTGAAGATCTGGTGCTGCAGAAGTACATTGTTTTCAGTTTCAGCTCCTCCCCCAAGAGAGCACCCATGGTACTGCATGATACCACAGACAACTGATTTTATTTACATGTTAAGTTTTAGAGTTATTAGGTCACCATGCTTTAATTTCCTGTATGGCACCAAATTTACTTTCAAAAAGTGTCTGTCTCTGTGTGTGTGTGTGTGTGTGTGTGTATGTGTGGCAGGCACCAAAACGCAGCATTCCATCCCATTTTCTTTAGTTTCCTACATCTCCTCGCTGGGTAGGGGAGCCAGTGGAGCAGAGTTCTGCAGAGGTCAGTTACATTGCCTTCAGGGCAGCAATACGAGAGCCCAGATTCTCTTGCAGGTAATAGAGTAGATGGAGTTCATAGTGCTCTCCTGACTCAGGTACCCTTATACTGTGTCTCTCCTGAGGGTAGATCTAAAATACAAAACATCAGTATGAGTATCCCACAAGAATTGTGGGCACCAACACTTAAATCAGGCCCCAGAGCCGCATCTGAAGTGTTCATCTCATCTCCCTGCACTAACTGCAATTGACCTCACACCTCCCCACCCACCACAGTCTGGACCCAGACAATCCACTGCATTCTCTCATCCTGCTAGTGCTGTGCTGGAGCTGAACAGAGGCAGATCCTCTTCAGGAGCCATCACATATATCAGTGTGCTCCCAGTTCAGCAGCATGGGGTGGGATACCTGGATTTACATCTGCACAGAGCCAGCAAGGTTTAATGAAATGCTTGACTCTGTCCACAGACTGCACATCTCCTTGGGAGCAGCCTGAACTGCTCTTAATTGTTCATTTGACTAACAGTTTTTTTGTTACTCGAGGGCTGAAAGTCCTCTGCTGTGAAGACAGGCTGAAAGAGTTGGGGTTGTTCAGCCTGGAGGAGAGAAGGCTCCAGGAGACCTTATTGAGGCCTTCCAGTACTTAATGGGGCTGATCATAAAGCTGGGGACAAACTATTCAGCAGAGCCTGTCGTGACAGGACAAGGAATGATGGGTTTAAACCGAAAGAGGGGAGAAAGACTAAATAGGAGGAAGAAATGTTTTACACTGAGGGTGGTAAAACTCTGGCCCAGGTTGCCCAGAGAGGTGGCGGATGCCACATCCCTGGAACCATTCCAGGTCAGGTTACCTGGGGTCTGAACAACCTGCTCTAGTTGCAAAGGTCTCTGCTGACTGGAGGGGGCTTGGACTAGATGATCTTTAAAGGTCTCTTTCAACCCAAAGCAGTCTGGAATTCTATAAAATCTTCCTTAAAACAAAAGAGTTAGAATCATGAAATGGTTTGCATTGGAATAGACCTTAAAGATCATCTAGTTCTGACCCCACCTCCATGGACCTTCCATTAAAATCAAGTCATTCAAGGCTCTGGTCCAGTGGACCAGGCTCACATACTACAGTTTTATTCTAGAAGCCCAAGCCCAGCACAGTCATGTTACGAGCTCTGATTCTGGACCCTTGTAACCTTTACAGCCAGGCTCTGGTCTTACCTGTAAGTCGTATGGTTTCCCAGCTCTCACTAAAAAGCTGAGCAAGATACTAGTGTGTGCAAAGTGAACATTCTCATCCAAGAATCCGTGTAGCAGCAGCAAACGGTTTGGTCTGTGAAAGCAAAAGACAAACATCTCTAGACAGCTTCCCAGCACCTGCCAGTCATGTCATACTTCATACATTTTCCTTCAAAAACACTCAGCAGAAGAAAATATTTGCATTGAAACCAGCAGTTTCGCTATTGTTAATTGGTCTGCGAGGAGCTTGGAGCTGTCTCCCAGACCTACTATTTCCTCCTCTAAAAGTCCTTCCTGCCTGTGCACATCATGATCAGACCTTTCATCTGTCTATCTTTTTTCTCAGAAATGTTTCCCAGCTTGGACAACACAACAGCTTAACTCTTGCTCAGAACCACTGTTTATTTTCAGCTCAAGACAGTCCATGGTCTTGGCCAGGTCTGCACTAATGCTGGTACAGCCTTAGAGCACGCAGAAAGCATCCTGATCAGCTAAGTACTATCTCGCTTAATGTGGTTTTAAAGTACTAACCATATAATTGAAGACATATTTGCAATTTCTTTAGACACAGAAGTTAGTCTTTAATTACAGTTAAGATAAACTACTGTACGTTTACTATGTCTACTAACTTGCAGGATGCTTTGCAATTACGTAAATGCTCATTCAAGGCAACTAAGTCTATTACTGCTGGGGTTTGGTCTCTATTTTTAAAAGCATTTGTATTTAATACTAGCATTTGTGAGTCCAGGATTCAATTGCCAAGAATGGGGAGATAAAAATTAGTCTACAGGGCTTGAATTTTCCTGGTAGGAAAAGCTGGAAGCAAGAGCCAGAACCAAACTTACTCAGAAGGAAACTTCTCGGCTTGCATGGCCACTGAGCCTAGGTAATAGCCCTGCTCGTTGTGATCGGGGTGACCCATGTAGCGTTCTGTGTACCCAGTGTCATAGAAAATCCACAGCGTGACGGGGGCTCCGGCAATGGCCACCTGCAAGTTCAACAGGGCTCTCAGCAGCAGCAAAATGACAACGCCAGCCCCATCTCACCTGGGCATGTCCCTCCCGCCCATAGTTCCACCCCAGTTGCCCCGAACATGCTGGTAAGTTTACAGTCCACAGCCTGCACTGGAAAAGCAAAGCAATCCTTTCTCTTCCTGCCACAGTTCATGGATATCAGCACAGCTCAGCTCTGAAACCAGGAAGATGCTACAGACACATCAGAAGCAACACTAAGCATGTCACCTGCAAGGCTGGCCAAGAGAGGTGGTTTTGTCCAAAACGCAGAGTGCTCTGCTTTCAGCTTGCAAAACTCTGTTCATTTGAACATCTAACAGAAGCTGGGGTAAACAGCTCCCTAGGACTCAGCAAACTACCTTGCATAGCTACTGTCGGCTTGCTGAGAGGATTGTGCAAGAAGGACCCAATGATGAAACAAGCAAACAACCAACGCCAGAAAAAACCCTTACAACTCAGGTATTTTTGAAAGTAAAATTAATCCTTAAGGACTTGTTTCAAGTAATTAGACCTCCCAGAAATTTCGGGCTGGACTTAGACAAAGCAAAAGCAGCCACAAAGAACAGAACACATCCCAGTAGCAATATCCAGCTCTTACCACATGTCTACCTTTGAGACTTGCCCAACAGCAGCCTGGCCCTTTATTGTAGTGATCTAAAGTCATGTAATCACAAAACCTCTTGTCAGTTCCTCTCCCCATACCCAGGTTGCCCTCCTTGCTGCTTCAGGACACAATGCTATGAAGCAGCATTGGCAATTCGATCTGGGAATAGATCAGTCTGCAAAGAAACTGTTCTCTTGGGGCAGGAAAGAAATGTGGAGGAAGAGAAGGTGGTGTCATTTTTCAGCAGGATCATTTCCCTCAGTTGGCTCACAGCACAAAGAGTTGGGCTGACATAAAGCCAGCAACAGCTGAAGCTATATAAGGTACATATAGCATATTGCCGTAGCTATATCAGCACAGTGAAGCTACTGCAAGCGCAACAGTTTATCTCTGTTAAAACAGTTCCAGAGAGGGAATACCATTCTGTGCCCAGCTGAATAGGGTGAACCATTGTTCCTTCTCAGCCCAGCTCATGAGAACATGCTCTCAGTTATTCCGGTAAAACCGGCCTGCCTCAGTAGCTCCACACACCTCTTACATGCCGAGGCTTCTGGGTTGGCAAGTGTGTTCTGTCCAAAAGCACCTCACTTGTATTAATGCAAGAAGCCTCACAGACAACATCACACCACAACATCAGGTCAAGATTCTGTCTGGTTTCTTTGCAACTGGGGAAGCACACAGTGATGGTGCAGTCACACCACGCACTTTGGGGTGGTTACGCTCCAGCAAGACTGCCACACTCTCCTGTGGAAAAAAAGCTGCAAATTTGTGTGGAGAGGTAGCAAAGCATAGCACTCAACTGCACAAGTGTGATTTTCTGATTGGAGGCATCTCTGTCAATATTAATTACTGGGCTGTGCTGGTACCACTGCCTTTGAAAAACTGCATCCCAGAGCTGCACCAGTACAGACTTGATGTGAGTACCAGTCCCAGACACCTCTCAGAGCCCAAGAGTGACAACAGACTGACAGAGAATGAGCATCTCATTCCCGTGCTTCACACAGAAACACAAGTGGAGAGAGCTGAGACAACTCGAGGTCACAAAATAACTGCTAACTGCTCTTGCAACGCCCTCTGATTGCCAGGTTTAAAAGATACTGTGGCTTGTTAGCAGGCACTAGTCTTAAGAGTGAATGGATTTTCAGATCTGTTGTCTGCAAAGTATCAAATAATAACCAAAGCCTGAAGTCTAATTAGAAATACCACAGAAGAAATGTTTGCTAGAAAATCATCTTCTCTTTGAAGTCACCTAAGCAGAAGAGCCTTGAAGAGCGAGAGCACTGTGTCCTCACTTGTCTAGAGCAAGCCCAAAAGTCTTTGTGCTGTGAATACCCACGAGAGGTTACAGGATTAAGGGGGGAAAAAAAAAATCTGTCTGTGCTACTGGAATAAGTACTCAATGTATGAACATACCCTGAAGATATCTGACCTCTGCATTAAAGCCATTAGAGAGAGGTAGCCTCCATACGACCAGCCATGAATGCCAACACGATCCAAATCAATGAAGTCATACTGTGATGCTAAGTACTGCAGCCCTTCCACCTGGTCATCAATTTCTATTTGTCCCTGGGAAAGGAGAGAAAGAGTTCAATTTTGTCAGTTCCAGACAAAAGTTACAGTCTCATAATTTCCAAAGGGTTTTGTCTCAGTTTGTGCAGCACTCAACCATACACTAGCAAACCACTGTGCCAGGCATGTTACAAAATGATGTCCCCTTTTCCCTGTAGATCATAGAATCAGAACTGTTTATGTCAAAAGAGACCTTTCAGATCATTGACTCCAATACAGTAGCCCATCTCGTAACTGGCCTTTTCTTCACGTCTCCTTGCTTGGGGATGTGTAAGATTTTTTGGTGTTCTCCCCTTTTGCAGAGCTGCATTCCAGCTCAGTGGGTGAACATGCCATCCCAATACACAGAGAGCTACACTGCAAAGCCAGCAGAGCATGTCTGTACACATGGCCAAATGCAATCGCCTTCCCCAGCCTGACACACCACTTGTCCTGAACAGTAACCCATGCTGAGAATGAAACTATCTCACTCTGTGTGAGCAGCAAAGAATGTCTGCTGGGAGTCAGAGACCTCCTATGAAGCACCTTGTGTTATGTGGGCCAAGGTGCAGATGGTCCACAACCTCAAACCCTGGCATTATCTTTCCACATTGAGCATCTTTCCTCCCTCAGTCGGATCCACACTGCTCAACTACCTGCAATTCCCCTCCCCAGACCTAGACAGCACCAGACAGACAACGCTGGGCATCTGTGCCACATCAGTGCTTCAGTTTACATAACACTGCGACTCGAGCCCATCTTTGGCTGAAAACAAAGAGCCCAGGCTCAGAGTTCCACTTACCATTTTGTATTTAAAGGCTCCTTCAAACTTCAGCCCTCGGTGGCAGGACCCTCTGTTGTCAATGACAACAACCACATAGCCTAGGGAGGCCAAAGTGTTCAAACGGAAATACTTGATTCCTTTGAAGCGGTTGTTCACCAGCTGTACCTGGGAGAAGAACAAGGACACAACCACAGATGGAATGGAATCCTGAGGGCACCTCAGATCTTATTTACATTTATCTTCCTTTAAAGGTTTTAGACATTTTTATTATGTAAAGATCCCTCCTCCCTGCTACAGAAAGCCTTCTCTGCTTGTGGTCTGCTACGGAACAAACTCTCTCTCTTCAGTAGCGAGCCATTCTGGGTCACAGACATGGAGAGCTGAACTGAGGTCCACTGCAGCACCAACAGGCAAAGAGCAAGAGAGGCAGCAAGTGACTGCACAACCCAACCCCAAGCCTGCAGCTCTGCTCTCCACTCTGTTCTACCCCAGGAGCAAATATTTTCCCTCAATACTTACTCTAGCTGCCTTGGACCACGGTAGAGCACAGCAGAGCTGGGGGAACCAAGGTAGACCTAAGAGCTCACCTTCCACTCATCAGTGGCAGAAGGATGACTAGACAGCAAGCTCTCCTAAGTGCACACTACTAGCAGTCAGCACTAACAGAGCTTCCCTCACATACCCATAGGGGAAGGAGAAACAAAGAACAGGACCTCCTAAGGAGTATGAGGAGACAGAACAGGGAACAGGGACTATCTGCACTCCTTTTTCTCCCATTTCCAGCTGTATACCTGTTCTTACACAAGTGGCAGTGCCTTGATCTATGACCTGGAAACCATCACATAACAGAACACCAGGTTGGAGGGGACCTTGAGGATCATTTGGTCCTACTATTCTTGGCAAAATCATGATATAGACAAGATGGCCCAGCACCCTGTCCAGCTGAATCTCGGAAGTGTCCAATAGTGGGGAATTCACACTTCCCTGGGGAGATTATTCCAGTGGCTGATGACCACTTACAGCACCTTTGGCCAAGCTCACCAAACTGGCAAAACATGGAGCATGGAGCAGGAACTGCCCACACAGAGCAGCAGAGTAATCCAGCCCAGCCCACTGCTCACCAACATGCCACACCCACCTGAGGCCCTCCATAAATGAAGAGCACAGTGGGGTACTTCTTCCCAGGCTGCAGATTGTGAGGTTTGTACATCATCCCATAGAGTGTAAATCCTGTAGAGCTCTCGAAGGAGAACACTTCTGGGGGAATGTAATCAGGAAGAGGACCTGCCACGGGAAGGAACAGAGAACCTAGTTTCAAAGTGAATGGATAAGTAACACAGCTCTGCTTCAGCCCTGCCTCAACACCAATCTTGCTGAAATCCCAGTGGAGCTCTCCCACACTTTCCAGTGGATGTGGCTGGAAACAGGCAGAGAGTGGGAGTGCCCCACTGCCCACTAGGGGAGCTTTCTCAGTCCTATCACATTCCCATCTCTGCTCTCCTGTGAACAGCAGTAACTCTCCCTTGACAGTCATTACAAGTATCCCATCTCTTCCTAACCCCACTTAGAACTTGCTGCATTAAGACATGGAAAGCATAGGATATGGAATGTGCCTTAGGGATGAAGAGATGAAAGGGAACAGAAACATGATGGAAAATAAAAGCCTGAGAGCTGTTTCACAAAGCCACAAGCAGCACACAGCTGTTTAGAAGCGTACACCTTGCCCCAGCAGCACTGTTCATTAGGAGGCACCACTGCAGAGAGTAAATGAGTGCACTTAAACCCTTCCCTGATGTCTACAGTTTCTACTGGCTCTGGCAGCAGAAATTCCTTCATGACCAATTTATACCCATTTGTTGCTGGCTTAAAACATCACTCCTGTACTTTCAAGAACTTCTCACACATGCATGAGTTTTACAGATAGGTTTAGTCACACACAACAATAAATCTCAAGCAAGCATCTTCTGGAATATCTGTCATTCTGGTTATCCTTTTTCAGTTCCTCTTTGTTACTGTTACCTGCTGAATCTAAAATGGTTGCCCAGAATTCCTTTGTCCTGTGAGCTGCACCATCTTCAGGTCCTGTCAGTCGGTAAAGTGACACACAGTGGGGGTTCTTCTGATTACTGTACTTGCTGATGAACATGTCACAATCCTAAGGGAAAAAAAGAATATTACCTGGAACTCCCCAATGCAGAGACATAAGCAAAAGTGATAATTTCTTTCTACATTTAGATCTTTCAGTAGATGCCTTTGGACCAAATTAAACCAGAAAGTCTAAGCATCTATCTTGATAACCACAGACAGACTCCCAAGATGCTACAGTCCTTAGCAAGTCTCAGATATTAACACTCCAAAACCAAAAATACACCTGCAAAGCCAACAGTGGCATGAGGACCTTGTTACACACCCTCCTGTGGGTACAGCACTCCCAGATAAACAGGCTACTGCCCCAGCTGCCTGGAAGCCCACCTGATGCTGTCACAGGCTCATCTTCTCTGCTCAAACAGTTTCAAACAGTTCATGCAGGCTCCTTTTGCCTGAGATGAGCTGAAGAGCACCTGAACTGGCAGGTCAAATCTGGTTTCCAGAGTGGGTTTATGCACTCACTGTATGACACAGAGAAGCACACGACACAGTGCAGAATCTGTTTTTGTTATAACCAAGCCCAGCCTTGTCTGCTGACTAGTGAAGGACAAGAGTAGTGGTAAGCCCCAGCACACCCTGCCCACAGGGCCTCACAAGCAGTTACCTGGCTGACACAGCAGGCGTGCGAGTAACCTCGTTCTGTCAGCCGCTTCACCTCCCCAGGAGTCTCGTAGCTAACAACATACAAGTGATGCTCTAGAGGGGAGTCTTTTGTGCCTTGAAAGTACACCAGCTTTTTGGCTTCATCAACATAGATCTGTCAAAACAGAAACAAACAACACGGCCCTCAATATTGTTTCTTGCCAAAACAATATCTGATTCTACTGCCTCCAAGACTCCACTGTCCCACTTCCATAAAGCTGAGTTTTAGTCCAACAATCTGCAATAGACAAGCCAAATGACTGTTCCTACTGTCCCCACCTCAGCCAGGCATGATTTGCACTTCACATCTTGTTCCTCAGCTCTCTCATGCAGGTCCTTTACTCTTCAGAGTCTGCTCTATTGCTTGCTATTGTTTTACTCTGTCCCCCACTCTCTGCTTTCTCATTTTTCACACCCTTTCTTGATATGATATAAACCACTCTAGAAGAAAATCAAGGCAGCAGTTGACTGTAAACCACTGCCATGTCAAATACTTCTCAGTTGTCCCTCCTTTTTGAGCAGACAGCAGAACAGATCCAAGTGCAGGCCAATTTTCATGCCTCATTTCTTAACTGCAATTCTAATGACCATTTAGGAAGGATTTCAAAGACCTCTACAAAGTCCAAACAGTCAGAGAGTTCTTCTTGAACTGCAAAGAACTCATTCATCTCAGATGTAGAAGAGTGGCAGTTTGGTAAGCATTCTCTCCTTCCTTGTGCAGACTCACAGGAATATAAACATTGTGCACTCTGGCTAAAAAGAAACAGAGTTAATAATTTATCCTGATGCCTCCAAGGAGTATCTCTTCATTCCAGAACAGCAGCTGGATACCACCATGACATCTTGCAGCTCATGGAAAAAGTGCCATTTCCTCATTGCTGCCTCACAGTATTTTTGCTCCCTTCCCTTCAAGCCTTGAACTTAGTGGGAAAAACTTGTTTACAAGGATCCACATAGGAACGTGCAGGAAAAAAAAAGGCAGCTTATGCTGCCTGTGCTGCTTTCCCACACTGCCAAAAATCATAGCCTCTGGTCCAGAATAGCATGTCAGAGGTAGAGCAGTAATAAGGAGCACCAAAATAACTCAACGTGATCCATGTGCTCAAACAACACCAAGGAGGGGCAGAGTCCACTCTACTCAGGTACCAGAGCCTCACTAATGCAACTAATGAACTGATCTGTGAAGTCCCAGAGATTGTCTTCCTACAGTGAGTGCTGTTTGCAGAACGTCCATGCAGCAAGAGCAGAAACTTACATTAGAACCATGTCTGCCAAGCACTTCCCATTCTCCACTGGTAACTGCTATCTCCTCTTTGATAGGGCACTTGAAGTCACCTGCGAACAACCAACAAACAGATTTGACACTTTTGCCCTTTACAAAACACACAGTCACAATAATAGTTCCTCCTTTTTTATTAGGCTAGACTGTTGTGCCAAGTCTAAATGCAAGAGGAACCTGCCTTTACAGAAGACCAAACCTCTGCCATCTCTCCAGAAACAATCTGAGGTCTGGTACTATTTAACTTGCAGTGAAATATATGTTAAAGAATTCACAAGATTCAACCTGAGGCTTTCTGGAAAACAAGACACTACCCAAGAAGGAAACTAGGACGACCAGTAAAACAGGTGTATTTTTTTGTGCATGCCTTCAGCAGACACTGAGTTAATTTAAATATCACAGCATGAAACTGTAAATTAAATACATGCTGTGGAAAAACCACTCTCGGAGCTTTGCAGCCAACTGTATCATGCATCTGAGCAAGACCAAACTTTTACTGTAGCTAAGAAGCACATAAGCTTTGATTTTTTTTTTTCTTGAAGTGATTCTTCCCACATTTCAATTTGCAACAGCTGCCAGTAATTTTCTCCTGCTAACACCTCTGTCTATAAAGCAATGCCCTGATTGTTTGTAAGAGCAGAGAGGAATTATCTGAACAGCTGTCATATCCCAGGTTCTGCTGCTAGGCACACATACTCATTTTAAGGAGCTAACATTTGGGACCATGCATACAGGGAGGCCCTCTATGAACCTTCTATGGGGGTTAGTCTCTTCTCCGTAATATCAGGTGATCAGAATGAGAGGAAATGGCCTCAAATTGTGCCAGGGGAGGTTTAGATTGGGTATTAGAGAAAATTTAATTCCTGAAAGAGTGGTCAGGTATTGGAATAGACTGCCCAGGGAGCTGGAGTAGTCACTGTTCCTGGAGGTGTTCAAGAAACATGTGGACACTTCACAATATTCATAACAGTCACTTTGGAACATTGTTTAATGG